>VOPJ01009387.1:0-93654 GCA_014673585.1 Semibalanus balanoides
TATATCGATTTCGTCGTCCCTCCTTGCACAGGGCATAAGATGTCATTGAACGCGGACTAATACTCCAATTTGGCAGTAGGTTCTAGGTTCCTGGCCCATTTAACCCTCGCCCGGGTAGGGCAAGATCACTGCGTGTTTGGGTAGGGGAGGGGTACGACCCCCCTTGGCGTTTCGCCCCTAATTGAGATAGAGCTTTGATAAAAAAATGAGCGTGTTGCTTGTGGCGAGAGGAAGCCATTGGCATCAAAATTTAAGGTCCTGGGTCAATAGGTGACCTCTGAGGTCTAGTCAATGACCCAAATGCCACAAATCGTAAATATGTGAAAATTGAATACTGATCGAGCCAAAAATGGTGAAGGAGCATCTTAGTATGCATAATACATGCCAAATTTGAAATCAGCGTCACAAAATGACCGAAAAACGTCAAAATTATAAAAAGGTCATGTCAGGTCATCTGAGGTCAGTGACCTCGGTTGACCTGTGGAAGCGCGTCACCCCAGTGGAACATATAATTATGTAAAATGAATCCCAGATTTGGAATCAGCGTCACAAACTGTTCAAGAAACGGTCAGAAACCAAACAAGTCATCTGAGGTCATCGGAGGTCAGTGACCTTGGTTGACCTCAGAAAAGGTAAGTCGAGGTCACAATCTCAGCGGAAGCCACAACTGTCATCTGGAAACACCCTTGCTCCTGAACAAAAAACACTCGGAAACTGCACATGTAGCAATGATGGATGCTAAGGAATGCCAGTTGCGCCTGACATGACCTTGATAAACAGGTCATAGGTCAGAGGTCATGCAAGTTGGGAGTTAGAAATTGTCATAGTGTGTGTCAAATTGTTCAAAAGTAGGTTACTGCGATTTTCATCGCGATCGGTTGATAACTACGTGAGTTATTCCCGAAAAATCGAGGGGGATGGCCACCCCCTTTCACGGGCGAGAGTTAACCGCGAGTCATGGGGGGGGCTTTTTAGCCCCCCCCCCCTGATGGAATATTCTAAATTATCTAACGAACAATGCAGCTATCAACGCCAATAGCTTTTAGTACCTTCGACCGCGCATCTTTTTCACACCCTTTGCCAGATTTTTTGGTGGGGTTAATTTCGTCAGATTTGTTTTAATAAAGCAAATAGTGACGTCACTACACACGATTTCTGACACAAAAATCAGCTCAACTTTAGGAGACTGTACGAATGTCATGTAATAGACAAAATGGAATCCCAAAAAAAGGAGAAGATAGCAAATGTCAAGGGCTACAATATGGCTATCTCAGATGTTTGAAAAAAGTGATTTTTGACCCTAAAATTATCAAAAATTTACTTTTTTTGAAAAAACGACCACAAAATCAAAACTTTTTATGATATTAAAAAAACGGAATATATGTAATCTAGCTATACATATTCAACAACCATACCAAATTTCAAAATGATATCTGTATTTTCGACTGAGTGATGACCTCTAAGGAATGGGTAACTCGCGACGTAAAAATTTGAAATGTAATTTTTTGTCCTTTTTTGACCAGATACAGACAAACAAAGAGCAGCTATGTATTTCTGAGACAAAACCGGTCAAGAAAAATGTATTGATTTACTGAATGAATCCATTTCAAATATTGACCTTTTGTGACATGACTTTGACCTTAACTTGACCTTTCATTCACTTACCTTAAATCAGGTGTTAAAATGAGTATCAATTTCGTGTCCTACACGAAATAGTATGTTACACATATGTTGCAGACTTTCGGTATAATCTTTTGGCATAGTGACCTTATGTGACCTGACCTTGACCTTGACATTTTGCCTAAAAATCCCCGATTAGCTTCATTCTTTGGATGGTTGTTGCATACATCTTGAGAGCAATCTTGGGTAATCATGGTTTCAACCAATTGCTTTTGAATGGAATATCAGTTGTGGTCCTATACAATTTTTGGTCTGTTTGTAATTTTGGACCTTTTGACCTGACCGTGTTGACGTCACTCACTTGACCGTCTAGGAAACACAAATTTTTAAGTCGATGAATTTTGCCTGGGCTATTTCGATTGACCCGTTTGGTTCAGCTCGATCGTGTCTGATTGGTTCGAAGATACAAAGGGGGGCTAAAAAGCCCCCCCCCAGTGACTTCGTGTTACCAGAAATACCCCAGTGACTGCCTGGTAAGTTAAGACTTTAACCCGCGCACTGCAGGGTGGTGATTTCCGCCCCACCCTTCAGTTTTCAGGAGTTTAGCGGAACACCGGCGGCGCGCAGCGCCGCCAAATTTTGACACCTATGGGACATCAATTACCCACCACTTTTGGAAAAGTTTTGCACTTGAGGTCATCTCAGGTCAGGTCACAAGTCCATGTCAAGTGCCTACCTTAAAATAATTGTTGTGTTCGTGCCAAAGCCACTAGTCTTTTCTCGAAATTTTGAAACTTGCAGAATCTAATAAGAATTCAGTACCTTACAATTCGTTTATTTCGGATTTTTCGTATCTCGGTGACCAAAGGCAGGTCAATTTGCTGACTCTCCCCATTATAAGTGAATGGGGAAAATAAACAATGCTTCCTCTCAAAAATTATGCATTGATCAGGGCTAATGCTTTCAAAATCATGTTACTAGCTCATTCTGGATGCATCAAGGTGCTATTGTTGCTTCAGTGACTTTCTAACAATGGTCATCTGAGGTCATCGACGGTAATCAGCAATTGATTTGCTAATTAACTCTTTGATAGAAAATGAGATAGAGACGAGCGCTTGACACCACTGTGTTCGTGCTCGTCTGGCCGCGTTTGCCCCATATGCAATATGACCTACATGGGTCACCAAATGACCTTGACCTGAGGTCAAATTTTGAAGTTGACTTTACCAGGTCACCGTGTATACCTTCAAAGCGCCTCAATAAGACAAACACGATGGCGTCACAATTATTTCCCTATCTTTGTTAGATGAAATGTTATTCACGAAAAACTGTTTTGCTAAAAATATCTGTTTTGACCTTTTATGACCTCTGTAGCCTAAACTATTGATCTGAGCTCAATTTTGAGGACTTACATGCGATTGCAAATTATTTCAATAGGCATCTATTGTTTCTTTAGTCGTTTGCTCCTAGCTATCATAGTTTTCGAGATAATCGGGGGTTTCTGGAAAAGAGTCCTAAAACCGGAAATTCTGACCTTTGGTGATCACTGGTGACCTCAATTGTGACCTGATCCAAGAAAAGACTGAAATGCTTTCGATAGATCTTGACTAGAGCTAACTAATGCCGTTTTCCGCTTGTCGCTACGTTGCGTAGTTTCCGAGATCTCACGGGGGGCGGAAATCCACCCCGCAGTTCGTGCTCGGCGCGAACCCCCTGCAGTGCGCGGGTTAACCCTCGCCCTACGGGGGTCATAAAGCGACCCCCCTGAGTTTTTTTTTTATTACATAACTGCTTACACATGTTGCTGATCTTCCTGACATTTTAAGTAGCTGAGTTTTTAAAACAATTATACGTGAGTTGTTAAAATTTTATTTAAATTGGTCGAGAAGTTTGGGAAATAATGACGTTTTAGTAACGTCATGCAGGTGAAAAAAATGGAAAAAATCGTATAAAATAGAGTTTTGCAGACAATTGCAAATGAAAAACGTCGAAGATATAAAATAACATTGTCTTTCAAATGGCAGTCTCAAATTTCCAAAATTTGTTTTTTTACTCCCCCAAAAAAAAATGTATTGAGGATAAATAAATGCAAAATCAAAATTTTCAAAGATATTAAAAAAACTTAATATATTTGAGAGAACTGAGTATGGACAATACCATAAAAAATTGCAAAGCAATATCTCTCACTTTGACGGGTGATTGCTCACTAGTCACTAAGCATAAGAAACTCATGAAGTCATTTTTTAAATTCACTTCTTTGGACTTTTTTGATCAGATACAAACAAATAAATACTTTTTTGTATTTCTGAGACAAAACTGGTCTAGGAACATGTCTTTTTATTTACAATAATCAATTTCTAATTTTGAGGTTTTCCTTTTCTGATCGCTATTTTAAGGGACTACTGCCACCTTCACAAAAGTTCTCAAATGTACGCCGCCTTGGTGCTAAATAATTGAAGTAATTGTCTGTCGAACACGATTTATGACATTTTGTTTATCACAACAGTGTTCAATTCTCGTACAAAAAAGGTTAGTTTTAATTGGGGCTGTATGACCGTCATGATCTATATGATTTCCGGGAAATAGAGAAAACCTTACGACTGCCAAATGTATAGTTAAGGTAGCGTGCAAATGAGTAAAACAAAGCGTGACCGTGGTCGAGGTTGCTAATGCTTATCGTCCCATATAATTTCCATCTATGGTGACGATTAAACTCGAGGTATTTAAGACACTAAGCTCTCTCGATCTCAAGATAAAAAATCCGACGACTTTTTCACTTTTCTAAATAAGACGTAAAATCGATGTAAAAGGTACCCGAGGTTTCACGTCGATTTAATCAGGGGCGCTAAACGCCCCCCCCCCCGTCAATTCCGGGTTAAACCGTTGAGATGCACAGCAGTAAGCCAGTAACATACAAAAAAATAATTTTACCGTTTATTTACAGTAAAGTTGATGTTGACAACTAACTACGTCCCGACGAATGATAAAACACAATTTTTCTCACGCTTAGGTTTGAAAAACTAAAACTAAAACGCTTCCTGTTTTCTGAAAAAGCATCCTAGATGTGCCAACAACAAAGAGCCGGGGGAACACCGCCAAACTCGGCGTGTTCAATGCCGCCTGATTGCGGCCGGTAACGCACTGCGGCCTGCCGACACGGCAGACTCTCGCAGGCTGCAGGCTGCCACAGCTCGATGGCTCACCGTCACACCTCAGCGTGACCGCGGTGTGCGTAGTTCACCGGTCCGTCGCAGGGCGGCGCTGCGGGCGCTCCCTTCACAGCACTGACGCCTGTGGGGCCATCCACCGCCGCCAGCCAGTGTATACAGACAGAGTGGGTCCACTCGACCTCCTCCGCTCCGCGCACGGCTCCGTCCCGCTCACACACGTCCACGTACTACCTCCGGCAGGCAGACAAGGGCACGCGTTCTCTCGGCAGGCAGACACCGCACGCGTTCCTCCGGCAGGCAGACACGCACGCGTTCCTCCGGCAGGCAGACACCGCACGCGTTCCTCCGTGGGTTCTAGAGGCGATACCACGCACGCGTTCCTTCCAGCAGGGCAGACCACGCACGCTTTCCTCCGGTAGAGCGACCACGCACGCGTTCCTTCCACGCAGGCAGACACGCCACGCGTTCCTCCGTAGAGCGACACTGCACCGCTTCCTCCGGTATAGAGCGACACGCCACGCGTTTCCTCCGGCAGGAGACACGCACCGCTGTTCCTCCGGCAGCAGACACGCACGCTTTCCTCCGGGCAGGCAGACACGCACGCGTTCCTCCGGTCAGGCAGACACGCACCGCGTTCCTCCGGCAGCAGACACGCACGCGTATCCTCCGGCAGGGCAGACACGCACGCGTTCCTCCGGTAGAGCGACACGCACGCGTTCCTCCGGCAGGCAGACACGCACGCGTTCCTCCGGTAGAGCGACACGCACGCGTTCCTCCGGCAGACATTCGGTGCTGTGACCTGGCACACACACACACACTCGGCGCACTTCGTCCGTCCATCGGCGCCCTTAGTAGCGCGCGCACACACACACAGAGATGGGGTCAGCAGCACCCTCCCCTCCACACACGCACCTGGCAAGCCTCGGCTCGGATCCGCAGCCCATCGTCTCAGCACCTTCGGTCGTCCCTGCCTCCCGACCACACCACCCGGGGTCGCCCACCAATGCAGCTTGGTACCGCCTCCTCGCCTCCCTCCCTCGCTCCTCTTGACACACGTCCTCTCTCCCTCTTCCTCCCGTCCTCTTCCTCCTGACCCGCCGCGTCGCTCGTCTCCACCACCAGTTAAGTTGACACAGTACCGGCTCCTCCCCCTCCCCCGCTACGCTGGGTCCACCACCACCTCTTACTCGGTGACGCCGACGGTGCGCTTCTCGGCGGCCTCCTCCTCCTGGTCGTCGCCCAGGATGAAGTTGTCGTCCATCTGCTCCCAGGCGGCGTCGTCGGCGCGGCTGCTCGGCTGCGGCTCCTCCTTGCTCTCGGCCGGAGCGGCTGCGTCGTCGCTCGGATCACAGTCGGCCGTCTTCTCGCCGCCGTTCGGCTTCTTCGGAGTGTCAGCCGCCTCCTCCCCGTCACCGTCTCCGTCCTCCTGCGGCGCCAGCATCGGAACCGGTTAAACACAATACATCCGCCTCCTCCCCGTCCCCGTCCTCCTGCGGCGCCAGCATCGGAACCGGTTAAACACAATACATGTGTCCCAATCACAAAAGAAACGCGTCGCAAATTAACGTTACTGTGAAGCAGATTTCATCGTTACGTTTTATTTTCATTTGCTCACTTGCAGCGGTTTCCCGGGATTCAGTCGTTATGACCGTTCTGCCAGTGACGCTGGCTACTTTTTTGGTTTAGCTGCCTCAGTCCTCGAAGGAAATCGAACAAAAGGACAGTGGACGCGAACAATGAAAGTTCTTGCGAATGCTAACCGAGGAAACACGACATAGCATACTTTAGCCAAAACAAGACAGTGCAATATCAGCACGCATCAATGCCAGTCAGTGTTGCTGGAACTCAACCAAAGTTCAGAATCCCAGACACCGCAGTCAGTTGCACCAGCACCAGCCGCCACTTCGGCCGTCACAACCGCCAACAAGTCTCTTGGCATGCAATAGAGCGTCCATAAATATTCAACAATCTGAGTCAAAGGTGCTAAGAACTGCTCTAGACGTGCATTGTTTTCCATGAAGACCGGGCAATTGTAAGTATCGCGCCCGACATGTGGTTGCGGTTCCGTTCCGGGTGCTGATTGCTGCGGGTGATACCGATTTCAGTCCTCCTGATACCATGCCGATACCCGGGGGAGTTATCAATGCCGACACGGATCCGATACTCAGTGTTTCGTAAAAATCGCCTCCCTGGTCCGTCAAACCCACCTGGCTGGTCTTAGCGTCATCGTCCGGCAGCTCCTCCTGCTCGGCCTCAGCCTCGGCCTCCGCCGCCGCCTTCCGCTCCTCCTCCTCCTTCTCGGACAGCTTGGTCAGCTTCTTGCGGTAGTTCTCAAAGTGCTTCTTGCCCATGCAGTGTTTGATGAGCACGGCGTTCACCTTCGCCGTGATCTTGATGTAGATGTCGCACAGGCCGCAGTGGTACACCTCAGTCTTACGCATGTAGCTGGAGCCTGGAGCAGGGACGGACAGAAACACAAGTCAGCACACGTCCAGGTTTTGGCGAGCTCCAACAACGGGATTAAAGAGCTGACCTGCTTAAAGGGAATGTTTCACATTAACATTATATTTTAGTTGTCAAATATAGGTTGTAGTAAAAAATGACGTATGTGCTGCTGAAAAACGATGGTTGAATATTTGGTTTCCGAAAGTCACTTAACGTCCTTTTGGGGGGAGAACAATGAGACGTCATTATTGAGGCTATAGAGAGCTGTAAGAGAAAACATTAACGCTGTAAAAAAGATGACACATCTTGTGAGACAATTTCTGGCGACTTATATACAAACAGTCTTTTGTGATCTTTTTGTGATCCTACTCGAAGCGGGTAATCCAGCCAAGATTCGAAAAATACAAGTCGTTTTCTCCCAGGACCAATAATTTTAAGTGGCTGTCAGCCAATCAGCAGCCGGGACTACATATAACCCCTTTGCAATATAAAGTGCAATTGCTCACTTTTTGTTAATTTAGTACTTTTCCAATTAGGCCAAAGATAATAGCTATCTCAGTTCAAAACCAATACAAAGGTAAAACAGTCATTTAAGAAATGGGCAAACATTGAAGCTCTTGGAGTGAATATGAAAATTACCAGCTGATGATCTTCAAAACAAATCACTTATACCACAGAAACAGCGTCAACGATTCAAAATACAATGAGAAAACCAAGTAAAGCACGTCCGAGGAGATTTGAACCTCAACGTAACGTTTAAGTAACGACACCATGCCTACTGACACCCCTCTCCTCCTAACCCGCGTCCGTGGGAGGCTGGGAGCGACCCCTCCCCTCTGACGTGACACCCACCGACGGCGTGTTTTCCATCGTAGTCGACCAGATCGGCCAGCTTCTCGGTGGCGCTGAGCTGCGGCTCGTCCGAGTCCTCCCGCGCCTGCTGATCGCGGGCGCGGCTGCCCTCCTTCGTCCAACATCGCCGACAGAGTCCAGCGTCATGAAGTCGCCCTTCTGGAAGTCGGCGGCGTCGCGGCGCTCGGCACGACGCTTCCGACTGGTTCTGACGGGTCGCCGAAGAGGAGAGGGGTGTCAAACTCCGGTCACAGGGGACAGCTCACGAGAGGAGAGGGGTGTCAGACGGGGGAGTGTCCGGTCACAGGGGGGCAGCTCACGAGAGGAGAGGGGTGTCAGACGGGGGAGTGGTCCGGTCACACAAAGGGCAGATCACGAGAGGAGAGGGGTGTCAGACGGGAGAGTGTCCGGTCACAGGGGGGCAGCTCAGATTAACGCGGCACGGGCCGAAACAACCGGGCAGAATCACTACCATCACCATCAGATGCACAATGTACGTGCCACTGACTTGTCTCAGCCAGTGAAACGTGTGGTGGTGGTGGTGGTGGAAAGGTGGTTTGAGAGGTTTAAGGGCGCCGCAATTACTGTGTGGCGTTATCATTAGATGCGCCCATAATCAGTGGAACATGTGATCAGTGGAACATGTAATCAGTGGAACATGACATACACGAAATCAGCAATGAGGGGGCTTAAAGTCGTGAGAACGCAAGACGCAGTCGAAGGAGTGCACAATTAATATAAAACCGGGCTCAAACATCCTACGGCATTACAGCTCTAATATCCACAACTCTAAATATGCACATAGCTCCAATGACCCACGCCAATCCTTCACGGGCCGAACCCGCTGCAACTGGCACCCAGGTGACCTCGACCCGGTGACCTCTCGCTTCCTCACACCCACCACTTTCTGGATGTGCGTGAACGTGCCGGTGTGCTTCTCGTAGGCGATGCGAGCCGGGAAGTTCATGTTGCACGTCTTGCAGGAGGGGTTCTGGTAGGCGCGCTGCTTACGGTGCCAGTCCGTCTCGTTGTGGACCACGCCCTCGATCTCCTGCGCAGAGAACATAGCTAGTAAGGATAGGCACATACTGGAGAGGCAAAACAAGCATCCAAAAACAGGAACCGGATCCGCCGGCGCTCATAGATGAGTTAGAACCGGCATCAAGCCCCGCCACATGTGGCGTCATCCGCCAGGCCCGGCAGCCAACAATCTGCACGTCTACTTAATTCTACATTAAATTATATGTTAACCACCGAACTTGTGCTGAGCCCGGCATGAGACCAGCAAACCAAAGTTCAGGCACAGCGTTAGACCTACCGGGCCTGAATTTGGGCCCGGCGCTGGCTCCGTGGCCTTGCAATTGGTATCCCAGCACATTAGCACATACATATGATAGCATTGCAGTGCCCACGTATCGGCAAAGGGTGATCATTGGTTGAACCAAGGACTTCGAACGGAAACCGGAACTAGTCCAGATCCAGAACCAAACCAGGGCTCACTGACTCGATACAACTTAAGTCATGATGTTTTGCTGCCTATCTTTGATAACACCCAGCCATCTGGTTCTTCACTGTCTCACTCTCAGCATCCCAGTCCCCCTCCACGGAGCCATAGTTCCAATCCCTGTACCAGCACTGTGTATTGTACAGTCTGCACACTGTACCAATTGTACCATACGCTGTACTGGAGACGGCACAGGGTGCAAAACTGGACCATATTTCCCCACCCCACCTACCCTGTACTGGAGACGGCACAGGGTGCAGAACTGGACCATATTTCCCCACCCCACCTACCCTGTACTGGAGACGGCACAGGGTGCAGAACTGGGTCGGCAGGCTCTCGAACTCGGGGTCCTTGACGAGCGCGGCCGCCTCCAGCGTCTTCTGCTCCTCGCGCTGTGTCAGTCGCATCTTGCCGAGCTCGCCGCGGATCTTCATCAGCACGCGGCGCATCGCCGACATGTGGTCGCGGCCCAGCTGGTGTTTGCGGAAGTCGGCGAAGGTGGCGCAGCGCGCGTGACAGTGCGGACACTTGGTAACCAGCTGCTTGTTGGGCGGGTAGGTGGGGCGCGGCTGTGGCGGAGACACGGGACGCCGTCAGCTGACCAGAGGAACACACAGAGGGGGGCGGGACGGACAGGGCTGCACCAGGGGACAAATGCCACACTACGCGACGTTAACACGGAGCAACGGCTGATACGACTGCATACATTAGTAGTAATTATGGCTTTACATGTGGAACTTCATTGATGAGAGCCGGATAAACCAGTTTGCAATTAAAAATCGCTTTACCCAAAGACTGCATAAGAACCTTCGTCACGTCATCACAATGTGTATGAATCAGATACATGTATGCGATTAAATTCACATGGTTGGCATAATATCAGAATACAGTTGAAATTGATTTCATTTCACAGTTCAGTATAGGTACTTTCAGGACTGTGACGTAGGCAATGAGTCCACTTACCGCATCATCCCTGCGGCCCTCGAACGACCGGTCCCTGTAACCATGGCAACAGCGTCAAACACACGCAGATGCTCGGAACAGTCAAACCAGTCCCGAGGAGGGGACGGTTTCACTGCCTTTCGTTAACTTCCAAAGACGGCAAAAGCAGGACCAACGCTTAATTCATGCAACAGCCATTATAACCTGTTAATTGTTATCCAATTCCCCCAAGTTCAAAGTACCCCATTAAGTATGCTGTACTAGCCACAGAACACGACGTGGATCTATTTGACCGCTGGCCTTACAGTGATGTGTCGTTCCGAGATAACGAGTAAATGACACAAATCACCTACTTCTCACATTATTCGAGGATTCCGACCAATAGTTGATGAAAGTTGAATTTGATCACTTAAAAACTGTTGTTAGAATGTCAATACTTAACTAATCTATTGTTTACAGAGGAGAGTACTGCACTATTGCGTTCTACTGTTTCATAACCAGCGAGCAACCAATGACTTGGCAATCCAGGAAAACTAGTTTCGATTGAAAATCAAGATTACCATACATGGGCACCTATATGAGCTTACCCTGAAGTGCACATGTTGAGTACCTACTCCAAAGTGTCATACCATGAGGCTGTGGAACCTCCTGGCACGTAGCAGCCATCGGTTCTGACATGATTTCAGTAAATAAAACAATATGCTGACACGATGAATGAGGATAATGAGAGAGATCGACATATTTGGGTAAGTAGTCAAGCAGAAATTACAATTTGTCACAATTTCAGGAAGTAACCAAAATGCTTGTTTCGTTGCAGCTACCTGATCTTAAGTCAAGATCGGCAGCAATGCCGGGCAGGTCGAGATTGTAGACAAGTGAGAAGAAAAAAACGGATAAGATTATAGTGCGTTTGGAAGGGGATGCTCCCAGCTGAACAGCACTCGGCCCATGACTCATGAGAACTGGTGGACATGTGATCATAAACCACACAAACCGGGTAAGTCGCCGGATATCCGACACGAAAAAGGAACCAAAGGAAAGAGCAAAACAGAATATTAGCATCATCTTACATTATAAATCGTTTTGTTAATCAATGACTTCCTAAATATATACAATGAGCAGGCGTCTTCACCCGATGTGTCCTACGTGTATTGAACTTGCTTCATTTGTATTTCGCCAAGTACATGTTGTAATCAAACTCATTACTTGAGAGGAAATAACATACCGGCAGGCAGCTTAGACAAAGAAAATAATATAAACAATATGTTTAGAAAGAATCTACATACGTTTGCGGCTTGGTAGCACCGCCGGATGACCCGCGCGAGCACCCCCCCCCACCCTCCCTTGCGGCCACGGCCGCCCATGCCCGATGTGCCGCCCCGACCGCTCAGTTTACTGGATCTCACGCCTCGTAAGTGCCGCGGCTGGCCGCGCGGCACGTAGCCGGTGCCGCGGCGGGGCGCGTAGCCTCGCGCACGGAACGGCCGGCGGGTCGGCGGCGCGTGGAAGTCGTCCCTGGGCCGCCGCTCGGAGTAGTCGTCCCGCCGGTAGTGATAGTCCGAGTGGCGGCTGCGCAGAGAGCTCGACTGCAGACAGGATGGCAGCGGCGCCGACCGCGGTTAGCACGGGGTCTGAGCGGGCGCCACAACGGACCCGCTCGGCCGGCCGTCACCGCCCCTTCTGTCGGCACGCCGGCGGACGGCGACTTGGCCGCGGCCGTCTGTCTGCTTAGCGGCCTGTACGTTCAACGTCAGTATACAGGTGCATTCACTGTCAACCGAGGGCGTCACAATGGCATTCAAAAGCGATCACCACGGTGCAGAGTACGAAGCTCTTAGCTTGCCGAGCCCTCGCAGGCTGCCATTGCCGCCGGAAGCGTACACAAGCTCTAAATCAACAGCGAGCAATATCAATTTATCAGTGAATTCCTATCAATGCGTCTTCAACCGCAATCGGGCCGTGTTGAGTTAAGTGGATGCATTACAAATGCGTCTCCAAACGCAATAATAGCTTATAAATAGCCATTGTAGTCCTTCGTTATGATCGACGGTTTTAATGGGTGTCATTAATGCGTCTTCGAACGTAAGAATTGCCAAAGATAACCCTGTTTCAGTTTTCCTCTATGCAATATGGTCCTGTATGCTCCTCGATCAACGTTTGAGCCGCAAATGCATACCATTCGCGTCAAATACAACAGCGTTTTGAATATGAGTGGACGAAGACCGAGCAGAATCCACCATCATTTGCCATATTTCGACCACAACCATTTCGGCACAACCAAGGCATTTCGTTCAAACATGTCAAAACTCAAGCTGTCAAGGCGTCAAGGGTCAGAACACTCATTTTCCTCTCACATCTGTTCACAGCCGCCTCTCTTTCTCTCTCTATCACCCTCTGCGCCGCCTCTTCCGAACCTGTCTTCCCGTCTCGACACACACCATCTCTCTCTACATCCTGTCTGCGCTCCTCCGCGTCCGCCACAAACCAGCGCCGACCAGCAACGCTTCACCTATCGGTCCTCCGTCTCCTCTTGCGTCTCCGCCTCTCGGCCGCTGCCGGTGAGCGTCGGCCGGCTCCTCCGTCGGCAGCCCCCCCCCCCCCCGACTGCCGCCCCCCGGTCCGGTACTCACGCGGTCGCGGTCGTACGACTCGTCGCGGGGTCGTTTGTAGGCCGGCTCGGCGCCGCTCGAGTAGTGTTCGCTGGGCCGCCGGCTGCCGCTCGACGACTGGATCAGCGTGTCCACCAGTTTCTTGGCGATCTCCAGCTGCGCCCGGTGGCTGGACGGTGCGCCTGCCGGCCGCCCACAGCGTCAGACACTCCGGAAACAGCCCGTCCGGCACAGGGAGACACACCAGTAGCATCACACACACGGAACAAGACTTAAAAGATGTTACACGTTATGTTACAATAGTTTATATAATAGTTTGTCAGCGGGCGCCAATGACTGACCTGAGCTGGAGTCGCGCCGGTCCCTGTCCGGGTAGTAGCGTCCCTGCCCACTGCTGCTGCCGCCGCTGGCGGCGCCGCGGCTCTGGTAGTAGCCGGCGCCGCCGCTGGCCGGCGCTCCGTAGCTGCTGCCGCCGCGGCTGCTACTGTAGCCTGCGCTGCTGTAGCCGCCGCTGGCTCCGCCGGCGCCGCCGCGGCTGCTGTACGAGCCGCTGCCGTAGCTGTAGCTGGCGCGGCCGCGACTCGCGCCACGACTGCTCGGGTAGTAGCGAGACATGGCGGCAGCGTCTGAAGGCGACTGTGGGAGGACGGTTCACGATGAGGAGGGTGTTGATTTCGTTTAATGGTGAAGTAAGTTTACATTGCTATCACTGAGAGCTGTAAGAGTTAGGAGTTGATGTTTGATTATGTTCAGGGTATTCAACTATAGGCTATGTAGAGCATCTTGGTTGGGTTACTGCTAACTGGTCATAAGAAAGGCCATGTGAGATATGATGAACAATGCCAGGCACTGGATTTCTGGAACAATAATGCGCACAAACATTCGCTTAAATCTGGATCTGAGGCATGCCAAAATCATTATGAAATATCTTTCAAATGCTATATTATAAGATGCTTACACATACTGTATAAATATTTGTCATTATAAATCTTATATGTTAATTTCAAAACATCCTAATCCTTTTAATACATTATCTAATTTTAACAGACTATTTATAAAATACTTATATAATACATGAAGACAAATTACTTGAGAACCTATTATCTATATATTCCAAAGAATTAGTATACAATTACATGACAATTTTACACAGTAGGCTTATAATATCCTATTCTAGACTGCATTGTGATTTTATATTGTATACTAGCAGATTTATCCTTTTCATAATGCTAAACGCCAGGCCAGCAGGAGTTGAGAAAGAACAATTATCATGCAGGAATACCAGCAGTGGTGCTGTGGCCTGCCAATGTGAGCACCCAGTGATCCATAATAGCAATCAGTGTTGTGTAAGTAGGGGAAACCGGGGCACATTCTGTCATGGGGCACATTATGGGCGTGATCCCCAACAGAGCGAATTCGCTCTCCGACGAATCCAGCAAATTCACTCTCTGAAGAATTAGCTGTCTCGTGCGTTTGGCAACATCCACGCAACAACTAATTATCCGTCAGATTTGTCACTGCTGCGCCATTTCAAGCTTGGTGGTATCACCACAGGCATCAGAAATAAATATTCTAAAACACTTTTTCATCAATTATAATCACTATTAGAGACCAAAGCAAGTCATATTATCATTCCTAATGGTTTTTTAAAAAACACTGCCCAAAAACAGATTTGTCGCCGACGATAGTTGGAAATATAACTCCGCAGTGCGAATTCGTTGGGCGAATTAGCGCATTTGCTCATTTGTCGTGTTGCTTTGTTTGTTTATTTGGGCTTTAGGGCGCGTCGACTGCTAAGGTCACTTTGCGCCCATTTGTTGTGTTGCTGAATGGAAAACTCGGCGATACTGACTTATTTGTCGTGATACCAGCTAATTCGTTGTGATACCGACTAATTCGCTGTGTTGGCGATCAGTGACGATCACGCCCTGTCAGCAGGGTTGTATCGTGAACTATCCAATCCATTGCAGGTATCTTGTTAGTTCATAACATAGCATATGTTCATTTTTCACCTGGTACCAGTACTATAAAAAACATGCCTGTGACTGGATTGGTCAAAATTGTGGCACCTAGGAACTGACAATGGCAGCATTCAGTTCTTCAGGCTTTGCTCAATAAATCCATCTCCAATTTGTAGGTACCATTTAGAACCAGGATTAGTACCTATTGTAGAAGAATGGTTTATGCAAAATTGTTACCTACTAAATTGGCCTATTTGAATACCTATAGTTCTTGTCTGGTTGGCTCAGTAAAGATCCAATGCAGCGTCTAAATAAACTGTGAAAAAGTAATTAAGTCCAATATATGCTCTGAAAGCAAATTGAATAAGCCAGAGAATGAGCATAGTGGGTTGACTTGAAACCCAGTCATAACTCTGTCAAGCATTGAAAAATATTGTATTCAATTTTATGTATTTTACACTGAACTATTCATACTCCAAGCAATTATATTTTTCACTTTTGAGAATGGCAGACAAAAGTCCACTTGATTTTGAACCTTTTTAACACCTAATTTGTCTGGATTGGTTTAAGACTTACATGCATTTTTTACATCCACATCTGCAAAACCAGTCTAGAGTCTGAAACCCGGTCATATTGATGTGACAGCACCAGCATATTGGCTTGGGCTGTTTTATAATTCCTTCATTCTGGCCAGAATGACCAGAATATTCTGACTATTTCAGCAGGCAATTATATAAATAACGGCCTGTGATGTTATTTCCCTTGAAATGTTTTTTTAGAACGCGGCCTTCATCTGAAACCATTTTAACAAAATCTTAGCATGAGATGAAAATGACTCAGGATGAGTCAACGTTATGCGACCCAACGACTTTGACTTGAACCATACGAAATTGAACTGTGTGACATACTTACTTTATTATATTTTTCAAGAAAATATTCAGATATAATAATAATCTCACTTCGCAAACGATCGATACACAAACTTCTCCCCACTCCGCCGCACCGTTAAGAAAGAACCATTCTATCTTTGGTTTAAGAATTATTTAGGTCTCAGCTCGTCATATCAACAGTGTGTCACTATTGGTTGAAAAGGTTATTGCTTGTTCCTGAGATACCTGCTAGAAACCTCTCGGATAGCAGTTTGTACTTGTATTTTATTATCAGTCATTGTTTCTTATACCTTATTTATTGGTAGCAGAATGCATAATTCGAAAATTAAAAAAATGCAACTGCTTTGGAACATATGCAGTATGCACATTGTGAAGGACAGGCACTTCACAAGGTTCTGTGACGTCATTTAAAAAAGCGAGTTCAGAATCTGCGCACGCGTGATTCTAGCGTCCGGCGTAATTTTATATCTTGTACAATAACGACGCATATTTCATTCAACTAGTTTTGAAGAAAACGCTGTAGCTAAATTATAAAAAATATAAATAAAAATGGCACGCATTGCCCCGAATGCCTGAATGACATTTGACAACTAGGTGCCCTTTAGAACCAAGCCAACGTATGTTGGCGGTGCCAACCACCCCGCATTTTGACGAGGAAACATATTCAAATTATTCAAATACGCAAATAATCACACCTCAATAACTCAATTCAACTCCACACCAGAGTTACATGGATCCGATCATGGAGTTACATAGGATCCGATACTACTCTGCCTCACCGCCTTCGGTGTTTTGCCATTCATCATTCATTTGGTGAGGTCGTTGCGCGATGGCGGATACGGAACGGCCAACAAATCCGCTTGGAACGTTGAAGCCAACTCTAAAAAATGTAACAAATTGCAAAAATCATGGCCGTGGATTTCGCTCTCTTCTTTACTGAGAGCGAATACAATAAATACGCTTAAAAATTAATTTTAGCAGGACAAGTTTCATTTTTATTGTTAGAGGAGGGGGACGGGTGAGGCCGATAATACTCACAGAATACGCCTCACATTTCTTCAGTCGTGAGGATGCTATATAATTATATATACACCGATGATTGCGTGTGTAGTTTCATGTTCTAAGATTTCCTGTAAATTATAATTGCATTTTTGCTTCATCGAATACTTCAACATACACGGAAGTGTCTCAATTCATATTGCATATATTGGATACGAAACAATGGTTAACACATGCACGGTCAATATTTAGCGTCCTGATTCACAGGTAAACAGTCGCATTATTTGTCTTTGGAGTGTATAAATATACAAAATGACGCCTGGTAATGAGACAACATCGCCAGTTGCCATATCATGACAGGCACTGTAGTATGCATGTATTAACAAGTCATTGAGTCAGCTGCACTCTCTCGGTCACTGACGCAGGCCATTTCAGATGGCCCGTGTTATACGATCAAACGATCAACAGATCAGCCCGCAGACTGGTCGGCGGCGTAATCATGTCGCTAGACCCCCCCCCACACACACACACATACACCATGAGTCTTCGCGTCAGCTGTCCCACACACCACAGATCACAGGCAGGCTGCGAGTGGGGGACTTCCTGAATCACGCTGCTCTTGTAGCAAACACCGGACTCGGACCCGCCATCACTGCTGAAATACACCGCGCTGCCGGACACCCCTGACGTTCCACACAGTCTCCCTGAGATTCGCCGGCCGCCGGTCACAGCCGCTCCGTCTCCGGCGGCGCCATACTCAGCTCTCCGGCAGCGCCATACTCAGCTCTCCGGCAGCGCCATACTCAGCTCTCCGGCAGCGCCATACTCAGCTCTCAGCTCTCCGGCAGCGCCAGACTCAGCTCTCCGGCAGCGCCAGACTCAGCTCTCCGGCAGCGCCATACTCAGCTCTCCGGCAGCGCCAGGCTCAGCTCTCCGGCGGCGCCAGGCTCATCTCTCCGGCGGCGCCAGACTCAGCTCTCCGGCGGCGCCAGGCTCAGCTCTCCGGCAGCGCCAGACTCAGCTCTCCGGCAGCGCCAGACTCAGCTCTCCGGCAGCGCCAGGCTCAGCTCTCCGGCAGCGCCAGACTCAGCTCCCCGACACCGCTGGCGGCTGGACGGGCAGCGGCGGGGGCGGCGGCGGGGGCTGCCAGGGCGCGCTGTACAGCGGCGGTACGGCCGGCAGCTGGATCTGCGCAGTACCGCCGCCAGCGGTGCAGATCTGCACCTGGATGGGCGCCACCGGGACCACCGGGACCGCCGGGACCACCGGGGGCACGAGAGCGGCAGGGACGCCATCGACCGTCGGCGGACACGTGACGCCCACGCAGGTTTCAGAGTGTCGCTTCAGCGTGCTGAGCAGACGGAACGACGCCGAGCAGGAGGAACAGCTGCCGGAGAGACGACGACGCCGCGTCACGTGGGAGTACAGCGGGGGTGTGCTGCTCAGTGTCCGCTGGACGGGACACTATCCAGCGCAACGCTGGCAGCAGTCAGGTCACGTTTGGGGTGTCGGCACACAGTAATTAGACACTCAACGAAACAGTTAGAGGTCCAACCAGACCCCAGTCGGTTGCCACTAGTAGCAATAGCAAGAACCGTCAATTGTTGAAATCTTTGGAGTGGCTTACATGGTGTTCAAGGAGATATAGTTCCTTTCCTACTTAGGATCTCAACATCAGGTTACATTGCTGGCTACTCAACATCGAGATATCAAAGCCTTTAATAGCACCAAGCTTCTGCACCTTATGCAACAGAAATCAAACAAACTACACACATTATGTCACGCGACAAGGATAACATGATATTGAAGTCTAGAGCAAACTTAAATCTTAAATTGATATCAAATATGAATTACAGCACAGACGAATATTTGGAAAAAATGTGAAATTTCTTCGAAGCAGAATATACAAGCGCATATCGCTGCCCCACGTATATCCCGCCTAACTGTGGGGCTGCTCTCCGGTGTACATCATCTCTACCGACCTAGTGACCCGCTCTGCCCTCACCTGTGGGGCCGCTCGCCAGTGAGTGCCCTCACCTGTAGGGCCGCTCGCCGGTGAGTCCTCACCTGTGGGGCCGCTCGCCAGTGAGTGTCCTCCTCACCTGTAGGGCCGCTCGCCGGTGAGTGTCATCCTCACCTGTAGGGCCGCTCGCCGGTGAGTGTCCTCCTCACCTGTAGGGCCGCTCGCCAGTGAGTGTCCTCTTCACCTGTAGGGCCGCTCGCCGATGAGTGTCCTCCTCACCTGTAGGGCCGCTCGCCGGTGAGTGTCCTCACCTGTAGGGACGCTCTCCGGTGTGTATGCGCTGGTGGACGTTGAAGGCCGACTGGCTGGTGAAGTGTTTACCGCAGTGGGTGCAACTGAAGCGGCTCGGGTTGGTGTGCTGGTTCCGGTGCGCCCACAGACAGGAGCGCCGGCCGTACGATTTGCCGCACACCTCACACGTGTACGGCCTCTGACCTGCGTACAGCAGAGGCACAGGGTCAGAGGTGCCGCGGGCAGGAGAGACAGCAGCTGCAGGGTAGGGGCACTTCTCCGTGGGAGGAGACAGCAGCAGGGTAGGGGCACTCCGCTGAGCATGCAAGCAGGAGAGAGGCTATAGGAGCGGACAGTTACCGCTGACTAGCTGTGGCCAATATACACAAAGTTACTGTTTGCAACAAACCTCTCCGAGGCCAAATATATCGTGGTATCTTCTTGCTACTGTTGGCATCAAACCGATTGATACAATCGTTTTGTTTAAATTACCTAGGTACCAATTTGTACGACTCTATTACAGCGGACACGAAATTCGCAAGTGACTATCCCCACCGCACTTACCTGAATGCACACTGAGATGCTCCTTGTACGTATCTTCATACGTGAAGCCCTTGCCACAGACATCACAACAGAACGGCAGTGGGCCCGTATGGCGCGCCCGGTGCGCCCTCAGCGAGCGTTTCGTCATGAAGCCGTTCCCGCAGAACTCGCACGTGTGCGGCTGCCAGCGGCGCCGGTCGTGCGTCTTCACGTGGGCGGCCAGCCGGCGCGAGCTGGGGAACTCGCGCGCGCACAACTCGCAGCGCAGCGTCTTCTTCTCGTGCTGCTCCAGGTGTTCGGTCAGGCTCTGCTTCAGGTGGAACATATCGGAGCACAGGTGACACTTGTGCGGCTTGTCGCCCGTGTGCGTGCGCCGGTGCGCGCGCAGCGACGAGAACGCCACGAAGCGCTTGCCGCACTCGTCACAGCCGAACGGCGTCTCTCCCGTGTGGCGGCGCATGTGCTCGCGCATGCTGTCCTTACGCAGCTGCTTGTGACAGACGGCGCAGGTGGCCGTGTGCGTGGCCGAGTGCGCCGTCAGCTCCGTCTCGGCGCGGAACCCCAGCCCGCAGAAGCCGCAGACGAGGATGTCGGTCGCGTCCGGCGCGTGCGAGCCGGCGTGCTCCGCCAGTGCAGCCTCTCCGGGACACACCACGCCGCACTTGAGGCAGACGGCCAGCTGCCGGGTGAGCAGCTGGTGCTGGCGCGTGTGCCGCTTCAGCTGCGGCAGGTGGCGGAACGCGCGGGCGCACAGCGCGCAGCTCCACAGCACAGCCGGCGCGCAGACGGCTCGGTGGCGCGTCAGCTCGGTCGCGTCGGCACACTCGGTGCCGCACACCTCACACTGGTGTCCGTCCGCGGCCGAGTCCGCGCCGCCGTCCCCTCGATCGTCGTCCTCGCCCGGCGGCTCGGCTGGGGACGGCGAGCGGCGGCGGCGGCGACGCAGCACCCTCCGCGCCGCCGGCGGCCGGGCGGGGCTGCCGGGACTGCCGGGACTGACCGGCTCCACGGTGTCGCCAGCCGCGTCGTCTCCGCTCTCGGACCGCAGCGCCGTGGGACCGGGGTCTGCAGCACGGGACGGCGCCTCAGCCGTGACCGGAGGGTCGCTGATGTCAGCAGCGGCTGGTGCGCTGCTGGTGGGCTGCTCACAATGACCGGAGACCACAGGGGAGGAGCTGTCCGTCGGGACGCGTCGTGACCGCTTCGCAGGCTGTCTCTGCGGGGAGACAGGAGACATTCAGCGTCGTACATGGAGCCAACAAGGTTCACCACCGCAGGCTCCAACCAGCGCCAAGTTAATCGGCTCGACAATCTGTCTGGGGTCGCTGAACTGACGTACGACTGTTATGAACACATGTCATTTGAGAAACATAAAACATGGCAATTCAAGGAGTTTACTGTTCAGAATGGCAGAGAGATTATAGAAGAATAAATGGCATTTGTGTCATTGTTCATTCAATGATTAGACAGCATGACCTCAGTAATGTCATTGGTATTAGAGCAATCTGCTGCTCCGTCATAATCATTTTACTGTATGCCACTTACCACATGGATAACTTCTACTTGTACGACGGACTCCTCAACACGTTTCTGCCCCTCAGCTTCCCTTTGCGTGAGCCGGGCCGGTGCGGAGACACCTGTTTCACCCTGATCGCACCTTTTACACCGCCCGTTCACAGTACCGAACATAACCCCCGCTTTATCCTCCGCCTCCGCCTCCTCCAGCATCCTAACCACATCAGCGGCCGCCGAGTCTCTGTCGTCTGCGCCCTGCTGCTGCTGCTGCTGCTGCTGCGGCGCGTTACTGCGGTACGTCTGGGCAAAGTTGGACCTCACAGATCGTCTGAGCGTGCGGCCGCGCACGTCCAGCGACACGATCTCCTGCAGCAGCCGAAAGCACACGCCGCAGACGACAGAGCTGCGGTCCACCAGCGACCGCAGCGGCAGCCGCAGGACGGCGCTCAGACAGGCGTCCACCGACCAGTGCGGGCCGGCCGAGGGGTCCAGCGACTCAGTGGAGAGGGCCGACCAGTCGGGGCCGTCCGGGCGGACTGGCTGCTCCAGAGTGGCGCCGTCAGTGTTGGACGTCTGCAGGGTGTTGCAGACGAGGCAGCGGCCTCTGTTGGCTGTGGTGCAGCTGCTCTGCTCCATGTCTGACAGCGGCCGAGCTGAGCCCGCGGACATTGTCTGAGGCCGAGCTGAGCCCGCTGACATTGTCTGAGGAAAAACAGTACAAGGTTACCAACCCACTAATAGGGTCCGTAGTTGGCGATGAACGAGTGAGCGCGAAGGAAATGTATGGTGAATTTCAACTATATCGGAAAAGCAGTTTCTGAAATGCGAAAAAGGGTGCGCACGTGCGCACGTACAGAGGTACAATAACCCTGGTGTGTGGGAAAGTGGCGGCTGAGAGGTCCCTAACCTCACACCAAATTGAACACAATCAGCTCAGCAGTTCCTGAGATATAAATAGGGGCGAACACGAGCGCACGAGCAGAGGCACACACCCCCACTTTTAGAAAGGCGTCGGCTAAGAGGTCCCTAACCACACACCAGATTAGAACACAGTCGAATCAGCCGTTCCAGAGATATATAATAGGGGTGTGCACGTGCGCACGTGCAGAGGCGCACGTGCACACGTGCAGAGGCGCACGTGTCTCTAACTTGTGAGAAACTGATGGCTGAGAGGTCCCTAGACCCTAACCACACACCAAATTTGAACACAATCGGGTCAGCCGCTCCTGAGATATATAATAGTGTGCACGTGCGCACGTGCAGAGGCTTTTCCACAAGTCGGGTGGGGCACCCGACTTGTGGAAAAGTGACGGCTGAGAGGTCCGCAACCACACACCAAATTCGCACACATTCGGCCCAGCCATTGCGGTGTTTTAGCGAGAAAACACTTCAACAAACAGTGGTAGTCAGCCATATGAGTCGGTACTGGTCTCAAATAGGGCAGGTTGGATAGGGAAAAATCGATGTAGAGGTCATCAGCACAAACTTATTGTGAAACAAAGTAGGACTAGGCAATGACAGCCATTTTTCAGTAGAAGAGTTGCAGAATATTGCAATAATGTAACAGAAGTCAGCAGGGGTTCAGCAGGGATTTAGCCGGGATTGACGGCCTCTTCGATCGGGCTGAAACTTGCACAGAATGTAGAGAACCTTGCCCTCTTTCCGAAAATATATAGACAAACGCCAGTAATTCCATAGAACGGTCACAAATCCCAGAAAACTGAATACCCTTAGGACATAATCGACGATCTGATAAAACAAAACGCTGTTTTATCGCTAATCTACTCATTAAAACCCATCGTAAAACACAACATTCCAAATATCTCAGCTTGAGCTTTCCAATCACTATCAAATCGTCAGATTTGGGCTAGGGGCTGTATGGGCCCAGCTAGGACCGTTTCAAATTTTATACCCTATGGGTGGCCCTTTTATTTTCTTTAAATTTCCCCATTGACTCTCCAGGACAAATTAACAAATCTAGCTGAAGAAATCCACCTGCTAATTAAAGGCTAGGGCCTCTTAGGGCCCGAAAAAATGTACAAGTTCATTGTGTTCCAAAAAGGTCAGGGAAACCCTGACGTGCTGCCTACCATTCAACAGAGCTCAGAATTTTAAAACAAAACGCAACCATCCGAATTGGGCTAGGGGCCCTAGGGGCTCAGCTAAGGCCGTTTCAATTTTTAGACCCTAATGGGTGGGTCCCTACGACTTCATCTAAATTTTCCCCATGGTTTCTCCAGGACAAATGAACAAATCTGGCCAAAGAAATCCACCCACTAATTTAAGACTGGGGCCCTCAAAACGCCGAAGTCCATTTCTCCCAAATAGGTCAAGAAACCCCTGACGTGTTGCCTGCCATTCGACAGAGTTTAAGTTTCCAAACAAAACTTAATCATCAGATTTAGGGCCCAGCTAAGGCCATTTCAATCTTTAGACCCTATGGTTGGGCCACTACGATTTTCTTTAAATTTGCCCCATGGACTCTCCAGGACAAATGAACAAATCTAGCTGAAGAAATCCACCTGCTAATTGAAGCCTATGGCCTCTTAGGGCCCCTAGAAGGTCCCCAAGAGGTCCTAGTCCATTTTCTTTCAAAATGGGTCAAGGAAACCCTGACGTGTTGCCTGCCATTCGACAGAGCTCAATTTTCCCAACAAAACTCAATCATCAGATTTAGACTAAGGGCCCTAGGAGTCCAGCTAAGGCCGTTTCAATTTTAGACCCTATGGGTGGGATCATATGATTTCCTTTACAATTTCCCCATGGACTCTTTAAGACAAATGCACAAATCTGGCTGAAGAAATTCAACCGCTAATTCAAGACTAGGGCCTATTAGGGTTCCTAGAAAAGCCCGAAAAAGGCCCAAATCCATTTTCTTCCAAATACGTCAAGAAGACCCTGGCGTGCTGCCTACCCAGTGGCGTACCCAGGATTCGCTTCAGGGGATTTTTTTTATCGGGGGGCACAAGGTAACTCTACTTTAAAAAAATCATCGGATTTGGCCCACTATATCTTTAGACGGGCATATTTTCAACATTTTTTGCGAAAAAAAGCACAAAAACGTTTTTTTAGGGGGCCCCAGGTACATCCCCCAAAAAAAAAATCGCCGTAACTGAGGCACTAACAGGGGACACAGGGTTCACGTGTCCCCCAATGGACCGACTTTTTCACTAAAAAATGATGGGCGACGTCCCTTTTTGCGACTTTTTGGGGCCCTGCAAAATATAGTGGCCTAAATCCGGTGTTATTGTTATTTTCGCGACAATTTTTTCGGGGAGGGGGTCTTTGCCGAGGGGGCCCTTGGGATGCTGTGCCCCCTGTTGGGTTATGGGTATAACACGCCGTGTGCTGTTATAACATTTATTAAATGTGTGTCGCAGGTCTCTGGCCGCACTAGCCAAATGTGTGAGGTCCAGTTGATGCTCCAAAGGCTGCATCAACTGTCCAGTTGCTCTGCATCCATGAAACCCCAGAGGCGCTTGACTCTGACCTATAGAACCTCGAAAAAAACTGAAGTGCTCTGAATTCATTAAAGGGAATGTTTCACATTGAGTTGAGATGGCCAAGTTGTTGGAATTCCATTGCAATTAAGTATTGTAGAAGTTAAAACACGCCACAGAGGTCTAATCGAAGGTAAGAATTTTGAGTTTGGTTTTGACACTGCAAAAATAAGGCCCCTAGTGGTATTAGGGTAGCCTCCTAAAGCCGATGTCGTCATCCCTTTTTATCAAATTTGAATGAAAGGAGACTTGTTTTACATCTAATACATTAGCCATTCACTAGTCATACATATTGCGGCATGAAGTTTTTTCTATTTCCAAAAATTCCTTCATATGACGTCATCAGCCCAAATACTAAAACTTAGTTTTTCATGAAATTGAGCCACAGGATATCTATGCCGCTGCGACCACATTGGCTAGGTTGTCTAATGACGGCGGCCATACTGGTACTCACAAGAGCAGTCGGCGGCCTGTGTTAAAGGATAGGCGGTGCGGGCACCCAAGGCTGAATTTTTACAATATATTGAGCGGAACTTCTGGTGGTAGCGCAAAATGGCTACGCACCACAATGTTTCAAAATTGAATTAAGAATAATTCTAGGAAAATATTTTTTTTTTCGTGCAAAAAAAAAAATTGAAAGTTTCCTAGAAATCATTCTGCATTAATTTGGGAACATTGTGGTGGTAGTCTACTTGCTCTACGACTAAGTAGTTCGTCAATGTAGTTGTAAAATGTCAGCCTGGGTGCCCGCCGCCTATCCCTTTTAACACAGGCGCGACTGCTCTTGTGATCAGCGCAATATGGCGCCGTCATTAGACAAGGCCATCTCCGACCAATGCGCCTTCCATTCTCTATAGAGTTCAGTGAAATTGGAGCACTGTTTGTGAGAAACAATGTCAGAAAATCGTGTTCGGCAGCAATTACTTCATATTTTGCACCACAAGCGGCGTACATTGGACAACTTTCAGAGAAGTGAAACATTCCCTTTAAAGACCACGATTTGCGTGGTCTTTAGATTGGAAATAGGGCCCTTCGGGCCCTAATTCCAAAAGGGGCACATGGGCCAAGGGGTACGCACGCCTGAGGGGACCCTCTTGCCACCTGAGAGTGAGAAGACACTCTGGCCGCCTGAGGTGGCACTCTGGCCGCCTTAGAGGGTACTCTGACCTCAAAAACCTCTGAAGAACCTCCGAAGAGCCTCTGATGTGCTCCAAACACTCCAAAGACCACGCTTTGCGTGGTTATTAGAGAGAAAATAGGGCCCTTCTGGCCCATTTTCCAAAGGAGGCCCATTGGCCAAGGGGGCACGCACGAACCTTCAGGGGGCAATTGCCCCCCCCCCCCTTTGGTACGCCTATGTGCCTGCCATTCGATAGAACTCAAATACAAAACAAAACTCAAGTTTCCAAACAAAGGGTCTAAAAATTGAAACGGCCCTAGCTGGGCCCCTAGCATGAATCATGAATATGATGATTGAGTTTTGTTCGGAAACGGAAGCCCTGTCGAATGGTAGGCAGCACGTTAGTGTTTCCATGACCTATTTGAAAAATACTTGAGCGTTTTTTCGGGCCCTTCTAGGGCTCTAAGATGCCCTAGTCTTTAAATAGCAGGTGGATCTATTCAGCCAGATTTGTGCATTTGTCCTGGATAGTCCATGGGGAAAAATACAGAAAACCGTAGGGACCCACCCATAGGGTCTAAAAACTAGAACAGCCCTAGCTGGGCCTTTAGGCCCCCTCGCCTAAATCTGATGAGTTTTGTCTGGAAACTTGAGCTCTGTTAAATGGTAGGCAGCACGTCAGGGCTTCCTTGACCTATTTGGAACACAATGGACTTGGGCGTTTTTGGGGCCCTAAGAGGCCCTAGTTTCCAATAACCGGTTGGAATTATTCAGCCAGATTTGTTCATTTGTCCTGGAGACTGCATGGGGCAAATAACAAAATCGTAGGGGCCCACCCACAGGGTCTAGAAGTTGAAACGGCCCTAGCTGGCCCCTCCCCAATGTCACCTAGCCTAAATCTGATGATTGTATTGTGTTTGGAAAACTGAGATCTTTTGAATGCTGTGCTTTATGATGGTTTTTAATGAGAAGATTAGTCACAAAACAATGTTTTCCATTATATCGTTGATCATGACCTAAGGGGATAAAGTTGTGGGGGCTTTGTGACCGTTCTATGGGATTACTGATGTTTTTCAATATATTTTCAGAAAGAGGGCAAGATTCTCTACATTATGTGCAAGTTTCAGCCCGATCGAAGGTGCTGTCGATCCCTGATGAATCCCTGCTTACTTCCATTACATATTGGAATAAGCTACCGGGGGATGTCACTGATGCACTTGCATTGACACTTGCTTCCTTCAAATTTAGATTAGATAAATACTATACCGAGAAGGGATTAGTTCATGAGTAGTTGTGAGATTAGACTTCTTTTAGGTAGATAGAGTAAAGTGATTTGAAGAAGTGGTACTAGTGAAGGGGGCTTATGCTAAGCCTAGAACAATTTCATCTAAGTTAGCATTTGATGAAGTGCTGTGCATGAAATATTATTTAATTATTAACTTTGTTTTAACTTTTTGTATATTATCAATGATTGATTATTTGAGTTTGGGGCACGTCAGCATCGAGGGTCACTTTGCACCCATAACAGATAGGTAATAAATTACTTAATACGGAGAGTAAATGGTCTGAAACCCTATGCTCTATAGTTGATATGTAAGAGAAGATTGAGCTGTTCTGAACAGAATCCAAGCCATTTCCTAGCAAAACATGCAACATCGCTGCTGGTGAGAGGCACCCAAGTTGTCAGACACTCAAGCAAGACATGTCAGACGGTCAGTGGTGTGTTACACTGAGGGTACGACTGCCCTCAATCACAGAGAAATTGCTATGAGACACATGCGTATGACCAATATAAGGCCTGCACAGGATCACTTTCTCTACTCTTGGAATTATCAATGAACATCAGGCTCATTTTAAAATATCTTTATAAATGAAGTCTTAAACCATAATTGATGCATAATCAAGTAACATTAGTATAATTTGTATTTACATATCACTATTAGTCAATGCAAACTTTAATAATGTAAATGAAGCAAAAAAAAAAATGTTATCAATAGATGTCTCTGAGCAGGCATCCCCCGAACTCAATCTCAAAACTTGGGGAGGGTTTCTGCTAGATTCTTATAGATTGAGATGGTTTCTGACTTCTGAGGGTTTATATCAATTATAAAAAGCCTCTGAGGTTGAGGTGTCCTTATTTGGGAGATAATCTTCTTAGAGGCTTTATTTAAGGTCTATATGTATATTCTTGCTTTAAGTCTTATCTCAGCTCACCTAAACTAGACCGTAGACCTATGTATTAACTTATTTATTTATTAACTATATTTTTCTATATATACTGGCTCTATACAAATCCCGGCTCCAAATCCCGTTTTGTTTGTTGTTTTTTGTTTTCGCCCGACGCCGCGCCACAATTGCCGCATTTGGTAGCACATTATGAAAGGGGGAGGGTCGTAATCCCCCATTACGAACTGCCCTCTCTATCGTATTCCATCATCTTGCGTTCCACCATCCCGATCACATTGCCCTCCTGTTCGCGATCCCCTCTACCCTAAATGCCTAATGACGAATTACCCTCCCGTTCGCAATTCTCACTTCCCGGTCCCCACCCGTTCATATCACCCTATTATGGACGAATTAGCCTTTCATTCACAATTTCCTCCCTTTCATATTGCCTTATTACTAATTACCCTCCCGTCCACAATGCCCTCCCGTTCATTTATCCGCCCCTGTAACTCAGTGGGAACTGGGAGAGCGCTGGACTTTTGACCTATCCCGGTAGTGGCAGCCCGGGTTCGAGTCGCGTCGTGCTCACTATTTGCGCCTGACTGGGATTTTAACTCGACTTCAATGAGGTCAGGTGGTAAAATGACTATGATTATCGAATTATATGCGTAAAATGGTCCATTGAACGTGTATAGCATGACTTTCGTATATTTGTTGCGCATAGTTACCTTTTGTGACCCACTGGCGGATCCAGGTCCCAGGGGGGCAACTAGGCCATGCCCCCCCCAACAACCTCGAGGGGGCCAATATTGTTTTGCCCCCCCCCTCTCAATGCTAACAATTTATCGTGAAAATTGTCTTTGCAGCAGTCAAAATCCAGCTAGCTACAGTGAAAAACTGGAAAATTTCGCGCTGCTTCGCGGCATGTAACGAGTTTTGTTATTGCTTATGCAAATTTTTTAAAATAAAGAAATTAGATCCATTAAGTGTCTGACAGAGCCTTTTCTTGGCTGTAATTATCTCATCTGCCTCCAGCCTCAGGGCCCACTCCCTTCATAAAACTTCTAGGCGGACATGTTAGCTAGTCTGCCGATGGCTCTGAAAAAGGCGACGCGAACGCAAAGACGCGATTATCGGGAACCGGAATTTGCTCAACTTGCCCAACTTGCTGGACCGAAGGTAGGTATAATTAATAGTGGGGACCAGGCCAGGACCATCTTCCCGAGCCATCTCTCCCAAGCTCCTCCAGATACACGGGACCATTTATGCGAGTAAAAATCGTACTGCCTCTTGCTGCTTTCAAACCATTTACACCGTTACCAGCACTGGCGGATCCAGGGGGCATTTAGGGCCATACCCCCAGGCATAAAGTGGCCTGCTTGCCCCCCTCCCCCAACGATCAAGCCTCACAAGAAAAATGGATCGGTAATAATGTATAATGTCTTTGGTGAAAACTCTGCAAGTTAACATTTTATTGGGGAAATATAGCAATTTATCGTCAAAATGCCTTTGGATCAGTCGAAATCCAGCTATCCACAGTAAAACAAACTGGAAAATTTTCTACCGTTTCGCGGCAAGTTTCGCAATTGCTTATACAAAATTGTTTTAGCCACTTATCCTCTACAAGGCCAGAGAGCCACCGTCTATATTTCAGATTTCTGGGTTTTATCAGGCAAACCCGTTAAAAGCTTCGCGCCGCTTCGCGGCGTTTAATAATTTAAGTATCTACTATAACATGGAAATCCATATTGAAATGCTGCAAAGATGTTTTTTTCGTCATTTCAGCCGACCCCCACTTAAAAACTTCGGCGACGCCACCGCGAGTCGGTTCGAGATAAACGTTATTACTACTTTTCTGTATATATTCCGTAGCATATATGCTACAAACTATTGTGTTTTTGCGTTTTTTCCGAAAAAATAAAACTTTTAGACCAAAAAAGGGTGACCGGCCCAAATCCGGGGAGAACAAAAATGGTGGTAACTTTTTGCAAAAAAAGTTGCCCCAAACAAAAAAACGATGGCTGGATCCGCCAGTGTTGTGACCTGACCTTGAGCTTGACCTTTGATCCTCAAAAGTTGGTTTAGAGAGCAAATCACCCAAAGTCTCACACATACCTATATATATTAAATTCACCGGATTTTGCCTCTTTATACATGAGGTGATTTAAAACAAACGTTTCCTCGTAAAAGCTGCTTAGGTTTTCTTTTGAAATAGGAAACGTGTCAATTTGTTCGCCAATTTCAGGCGGTGTGGGAGGCTTGGCCGCATTGTCCCTCTTGGATCCGCCAGCAGCCAAAGACATTGGAGGAGCCGAGGGTTAACATGGGGGCGAGTGTCAGTGGCGGAGGATTTGATTTTGACATGGGGGGCAAGACTTCGACCAACTCAGTTTACGTAGTCATATACAGGGGGCGTAGAAACTCATTTGATGTTGGAGGGGGGCAAAAAGTGCCCAAATTTTGGATTTTATAGTATTTTTTAAACAAATTTTGTGTCACATTTTAGAAAATCTGGGATAATTATTTTGACGAACTCGTTATTTTACGTTTTTTATGTTTATATTTGCAATTTACTACAAAACAAGATTGTTTGCGATTTTTCAAACTTTTAGCTATTTTCGACCAATATTTTCGAAGAATGCCATGTAGTGACGTCGTCACTAAAATCGGTATATCTCGTTTCTATTCAAGCAACTGCTAAAGTTTGTCATAGATGAGTATAAATTAATGTACACAAAGGTAAAACAAAGTTTCACCTTCGATTCTGCAACGTTTCGGAAGTTATTCAGGAAAAACCGAAGGGGTCGGACCCGACCCGTCCCCAGGCGGTCGTGGGCTATGTCTTTTATTTTGATCCAGGTACTGAGACTCAAAAGTTGGGTGGGGGCGTTTCCCCTTTACTCAAAAACTTGGCGGTGCAGTTGCCTCCTCCCCCCTTCCTGCCCCCCGGCACCTACGCCTATGGTCATATAACTTAAACACACATGTTGAAGGATTTGAAGGAAATTGAATGATGATGATCGATGATGGATGATATATCGTGATTTAGAGTGGCGATCTATCAGGGTTACCAGAGCCCGGAAATTAAGTTAGGGTAACATACAATTGCAATGTAATAGCTATCAGAAAACAATAACCGTTTTCAGTAGCCAAATATTTATGTTTAAGTCGTTCCTTGATAATATGTTTGGCGCATATTGACGTGGAGTGAAAATTCTACTTGTATTAATTAGCTATAGCTGTAACGATTGAATCATATTTTCTGACACTGTTTTATCATAAAATATATGTTTAACATGCTAGTGGGTTTTGGTGGGCCAAATCCAGTGCCAAGCCTCAGGTAACCCCTTTTCCTGGCTGCACATCTCGATATGATGCAAAATATTGGTCACTTGGGCCAGCAATTCACGTCAGGGAGAGCATCTGCCATTCATTTGACCATTTTCCAAATTTGTATAAGCAATTGCGAAAATTATGTCATGCTGCTAAGCGGCGCGAAATTTTCCTGTTTTTAACTGAAGATAGCTGGATTCTGACTGCTGTAAAAACAATTTTTACGAGAAAAAAAAATCCCAGAGGCTGACCGTTTGTTCCACCATTTTTTAGGGGAGGGGGTAAATGATAGTTTCAGAACCTTTGGGGAATGACCCTTTTGTCACCCCTGGATCCGTCCCTGTTCTTATCTACTCACTACACACGGTGACAGATGAAAGCTTTGGTGACGCCAGTTCCGCCGATAGGACGATACCGGACAGGTGCAAGTCATCAAACAATATACAAAACATAAAAAATGACGGAGCCGATTGTTGGTTGTTGAAGAAAAAGGACAATGTCAATTTTGGAAATGGAGTGTGAACTGTGAATATAAGCTTCCTTGATATGGGATTGTGAAAACTGATAATTTACTTACTGGTGGATCTAAAACGGTGGACTGTGGTTTGGGGGTATTACCCCCCCCCCAAAAAAAAAAATCACAGTCAGAATTTAACAAAAACTAATAGGATTTTGCTCCCTTTTGCATTACATAAACGTTTTAAAAGGAAGTTTCCTTAGGAAAAGTTGTGTAGCTGTCCTACATCAAGAAATGTGTAAATTTGCGCCGATTTCAGGTGGCTTGGGGGGTGGCATTGTCCCTGATGCCCCCCTTCCTCTCTGGATCCGCCAGTGAATGGGTTTAACTTACCGTTTCGTCACAAATCCATCCAAGGATGACTGATGGGGTCAGTCATCCTTGAAATGGATTTGTGACGAAACGGTAAGTTTACACCTGCGGATCCAGAGAGGGGGGGGGTTTTATCAGGGACAAATGTTCACCCCCAAGCCGCCTGAAATCGGCGCTGGCAAAATCAAGCGGGGGCAAAACTATCTTTTGCCCCCGCATCTTCCGTTGTCGAAAAAATATGTTTTGCCATTTGATATATAATAATTTGTATGATAAAAATTATAAGCATTACAAAAGTAAAAAAATAATATACTTAACATGGTAGTAAATTATGGTAGCTTGTCCGTGAGGAAAAAGTGACAACGCAAGTTTAAACAATACTGGCGGAGTCATAAGCAGGACGGACCGATCGCTGTTTTTGGTTGTGGTCGAGTAAATACGTCAGACTGACGCCGCTTCATCACTGATTCACACTTATCTCATTATCTGTAGTCTTTGTCGTTACAAATATGTTGACAGAACCAACTTGTTTACAAAGAATGCAACGCACTCCAAGGCCGTATTTACTCCGACCACAACCAAAAACAGCGATCGATCGTAGCTTATGACTCCGCCAGTATGTTTTTAAACTTGCGTTTTGTCACTTTTTCCTGCAACGGACAAGCTACCATAATTTAACTGCCATCTGAAGTATATTATTTTTTTACTTTTGCAATGCTTATAATTTTTATCATACAAATTATTTGTAGCATCATATGGCAAAAGATATATATTTTTCGACTACGGAAGATGCGGGGGCAAAAAGATAGTTTTGCCCCCGCTTGATTTTGCCAGCGGGGGCGGCTGCCCCCCCCCCGAATCCGCCGCCCCTGGCGAGTGTACCATATGGGGGGTGAACTCAGCATGGGGGCGAGCGCCACCCCGAAAGTATATAAATCGACACCTATGCCTGCAAACCACCCGTTCTGGATCCAAAGGTGGATCCTGAACGGTGGTTGGGGGACGTTTCCTTTGTTAGGGGAGAAATAAAAAAAGGTATCTCACAATATGAACATTCAGGGGACTTTGCTTGCTTATGCATTGATAGCTGATTTAAAACAAACTTTCCTTTGCAAAAGTTGTTGATATTTTATTATTCTTCTATATCAGGAAATGCGTCAATTTTGTACTAATTTCAAGCGTTTTGGGGGCCATGACCCTTTGTCTCCCCTGGATCCGTCAGGGACGTAGACAAGGAAGGGGCCACGGTGCCATGCCCCCCCCCCTGAGCGAAATAAATTATCACTAGATAGAATGAGATTCTCTGAAAACCCGACCCTACCCCTCCGCCCCTGGTCAGCAGTATATGGCTGAGGAGCAAAATGTGATTTTTTCCGACGTGGTCCCCTCCTGAGTAAAATCCTGGCTACGTGCCTGGGATCCGCCAATGGAAGGAGCAGGTTGCAACGTAAGGCTGATATGACATTAACCCGCGCACTGCAGGGGGGGTGATTTCCGCCCCCCCCTCAGGTTTTTTTCAGGAGTAGCGCAAAAACCGGCGGCGCGCAGCGCCGCCAAATTTTATAACACCTGTTTTGGGCATCAATTACACACACTTTGGAAAAAGTTTGACTTGAGGTCATCTCAGGTCAGGTCACAAGTCTATGTCATGACCTCCACTTCAAATGTTTGCGTTCGTGCCAAAAGCCACAGTCTTTTTTCGGAAAGTTTTTTGAAAAACTTTGCAGGATTTCATAAGAATATCAGTACCTACAATTCGTATATCTTTCGGATTTTTCGTATCGGTGACCAAAGGTCAGGCCATTTTCCCTGACCTCCCATATATAGTGAATGGGAAAATAAACAAATGCTTCCCTTTTCCGAAATATGATTGGATCAGCTTAATTATTTCAGAATCAATGCTATTTTAGCTCATTCTAAATGATCAAGGTGCAATTGTTGCTTGTGATTTATACAAGGTCATCTGAGGTCATCAGAGGTCATCAGCAATGATTTGCTAATAACTTGATAGAAAGAGAAATAGAGACGATTAGTTGCACCAATGTGTTTCGTCTCGTCTGGCCGCGGTTGCCCATATGCAACATGACCTACCTGGGTCACTCAAATGACCTTGACCCGAGGTCAAATTTTTGTTAAGTTGGACCTTACCAGGTCACCATAATATTGTTTCAAAGGCGGCCATAATGAGACAAACACGATGGGTCAAAATGTTTTCCCTTATCTTTCCTTAGGTGACATGCTATCCACGAAAAACTGTTTGCTAAAAAAACAAGTATTTTTTGAACCTTTCATGACTCTGGAGCCTAAACTAATTGATCTGAAGGCTCAATTTTGAGGACCTAGATGTGAATTGCAAATTTCAAATAGCTCGATTGTCTCTAATTGTTTGGCTCTTAGCTATCATAGTTTCTGAGATAAAATCGGGGTTTTCTGGAAAAAGAAGTCCTAAAATAGTCCTAAAACCGGAAAAAAGTCTGACCTTTGTGAACCACTGGTGACCTCAATTGTGACCTTATCCAGAAAAAAGACTGAAAATACTTTCGATAGAGCTTTGCTAGAGCTATCCAATGCCGTTTTCCGCTTGGTCGCTACGTTGCGTAGTTTTGGAGACATCTCACGGGGGGGCGGAAATCAACCCCCTGCAGTTCGTGTTCGGCGCGAACCCCCTGCAGTGCGCGGGTTAATAACGTACATTAGTTATTGGCTTGGAATATCTAGTAAAATAAATGATGCAGTGTTGAAATATTCCCGTCCACATCCCGTCCCGTTACGTTACCGTCCTCTCCAGTTCCGTTTCCGTTACTGTCCCGTTCTGTCTCCGTCCCGTTCCTGTCCCGTTCCCACCCTGTCCTTACGTAGCGCGGTGTAGTCCGGTACAGTATACCTTACCCATCGTAGACGTATTGCGGTACAGTATACCTACCTATCGACACGGTTTGGCGGCATTCTTCCAGCAACGTTAGATGTTAGGCCTAAAGGATCCTAAACAGCAAACACTAGTGCTAGCCCGTCCGCTCCGCTAGGCGATTACAGGTTGAGTGGTGGTGTAATGCAAGCCAGTGATAAACAATTAGGGATTGATAACCCGTACTACCCGTGGCACACCTGTCGACTGTCGTACCTATAAATACGTTTTTATACCCGTCATACACCCGAGTCCAATTTCAATTTACACTGAGATCGTGACCTTCGATGACCTGAAGTGACTTTTGTTGCCTCCGGCAGTTTCTAGCATCATTGTGTGACGCTGATGTTTTTTTTTTGCAATTAAGCATCCATTTATGTAATTATATAAACTGGTGTCATGCTCTTTCCCAGGTCAACCGAGGTCACGTACCTCCGATAACCTGAAATAATCTTTTTGGATTTTGGTAGTTATTAGGAAATTTTGTGACGCTGATTTAAATCTTGGCACCCATTTTGCATAATTATATGTTCATTCACGGCTTTAGTTTGATTATAATTCGATTTCTGCACATGCACGATTTGGATGGCATCTAGGTCATTGACATGACCTCAGAGGTCACGTAATAACCCAGGACCTTAAAGTCGGGTATCAACAGCTTCCTCCATCACCATCATCATCATCATCATCATCATCATCATCATCAGCATCATCATAACCAAGTTTATTGAACATAAATTAAGCAACATAAAAAACAGCAAGCAACACGTTAGTGTTTTAATCGAAGCCCTGGCTTAAAGGAACAGTTAACCTTGAAAAAACGAGAAAAATATCAGAAATGATGAAGAGAAGCTATAAATTAGTTATCTTTATCATGTGACTAGTAAGTCATAAAAAATATATTTACGCGGAAAAAGCAAATTAAAATGTCAGATATGAAAAAGCAAATTAAAATGTCAGATATTTGGTTCGAATTCATACTTTTTTCCTCTAAATAACGCGAAATATGCTTACTTAGAAGCACGTATATCATCAAAACGTCATAGATTTTGGAGGGTACGTTTACGTGGCGCATACAAGACAGTACTTGCCTAAGAACTTGTTGAAGATGCGGGGAAATACAACGCTTTTAGAACCACGGAGATTAATTCGAATTCAAATCACGTGCTTATTCTTTGCCGTTATGTATCTGTGTTTATCCACGAAGAAGTCTCCGTGGTTCATCTATGGACTTTGTAAGTTGTGTTTAGTTGTGTTAAATATTTCAACTTAGCCTATACCATGTATTTATTTACGACAAACTATCAGTGTATTCTTTCGCATAATCAGTGCGGTGAAACGGAGTTATTCCTGAAACCCATGCACGTAAGGAAGCAAGTAAGATGAAGACGGCTTTCGGCCCAGCCCATCTGTAAGACTTGGTAGCCTGAATAATGTCGCTGAGAATGTTGCTGAGAATAACGTTTTATAGACGAAGACGATTTAAGATCAAAATAACGATAAATACCTCACAAAGCTTATTCTTGCAAACTGCAGAGAATGGAGTGCTGAAACAGCATGCTCTTGTCCTGCACTATCTGTTTCTATCAAACACTTTCCCCGAAGTCTTCCGTCATCTCTACGTCATAATCATGCGTCAAATCAGCCCAAATCAGCCAATCAGCGATTGGAGTTACCGAGTATTCCCGTCCCCGACTTTCAGGACTGAATATTAAATAATTAAGATATTTATTTAAAGATGTGACAGCGTTACAAGTCATTTTCGGGTATGCGTCATAATTTGGCTATCTCAACTCAAAACCCCATGTTAAAGGTGAACTGTTACCTTNTGGTTTTGTCCAGCACTTACACTTTCCCCAAGTCTTGCGTCATCTGTGCGTCATAATCATGCGTCAACTCGGCCAAAATCAGCCAATCAGCGATTGGAGTTACCGGGTATACCCAGTCCCGACTTTTAGGACCATTGACCTGAGGTCATTTCTGATGCCTTATGGGTGAAATACAATTAAAACTGCTTTACAGTGATTTTTTCGGATTCCTCCTAGCTGCCATAGTTTCGAGATAATGGCAAGTTTCCTGAAAATATCATGTTTTGACAACAAATCATTTTTTTTGATGACGTCATTTGACCTTTAGATAATAACCCAAATGTCACACAAGAATTTGACAAATAGAGTGCATTGGTCGACGCTTAGTCACACCACCAAGTTTCCACTTGCTTTCCTAGCTTCTGTATGGCAGCGTAGATCTGAAGGGGGCCCAATAAGCCTCCCGCCCCGACAGATTCGTTATACTTTTCATCCGCTCCAGGATAGGGTTAAATAATTAAGAGGTTTCTTGGGAAAATTGTGAAAGCGTCACAAGATCATTTTCGAGGCATGCCAACCGACACGAACTGGGCTTATACTTCAACTCAAACCCCTATGTTAAAGGTGAACTATTCCCTTTAATCGTGCTGTATACATTCGGATTCATAGTTCTGGCATACGGCTTACATACGGCTATATCTGAGCACATGTCTACATACTTAGTTCTCACCAATGATGTTACATTGTGGTTTTCCAGCGTCAGGGGACCTTCATCGCTCATGACATTCCTATTGAATGAATGCTATTTAGAAAGGGCGCTTAGTTTAGTTGATATGCAGCCAATCGGAAAACCGGCAATCCTTCATGTATGCCTTAGGTACACGATTTTGCTTTTAGGTCTTTTGAATAGAATGCGCCTCAGTACGTGTTTAATGGATTGGTTTCTTCTCGTAGGATCCTTGCCTTGAGCAGCCTTGCCGGCATTCGTAACTGAAGTCCCGTTCCGTGTCGCGTTCCGTGTCCCTCTCGGTGCCCCGTTCCGTGTCCCGTTCCGTGTCCCGTTCCGTGTCCCTCTCGGTGCCCCGTCCGTTGTTCCCGTTCCGTGTCCCGTTCCGTGTCGCGCCTCGGTGCCGTCCGTGGTCCCGTTCCGTGTCCGTTCCGTGTCCCGTTCCGTGTCGCCGTTCTCCGTTCCGTGTCCCGTTTCCTGTTCGCCGTTCGCGTCCGTCCGTTCCCGTTCCGTATGTCCCGTTCCGTGTCCCTCTCGGTGCCCCGTCCGTGTCCCGTTCCGTGTGTTCCCGTTTCCGTGTCCCTCTCGGTGCCCGTTCCGTTGTCCCCGTCCGTGTCCCGTTACTGTCCCTCTCGGTGCCCGTTCCGGTTCCCGTTCCTGTCCCTCTCGGTGCCCCGTTCCGTGTCCCGTTCCGCATCCCGTTCCGTGCGCCATCCCGTGTCCCGTTCCGTGTCCCGTTCCGTGTCCCGTTCCGTGTCCCGTTCCGTCTTACCGTCGGCATAGGCAGCCATGCCGATCCTCTGCAGGGCGGTCTCGGCCCGTCCCCAGTGGCCGTGCTGCAGGTTGTTGCAGCTGCCGTCGATGGTGCGGTACCTAAAATCGCGGCACCTCAGTGGCTTCTCACAGGTTTCCTCCAGACTGGTGTTCCGCAGGGTGACCTTCACCAGACCAGCGACAGACTCCAGAGGAGACAGGTTCTGACTGCAGGGCAGAGGGCAAATGAGATCAGGTCAGTCAGGTCAGGGGTCAGGTCAGGTCAGGTCAGTTCAGGTCCAGGTCAGGTCAGGTCAGGTCAGGTCAGGTCAGGTCAGGTCAGGTCAGGTCAGGTCAGGTCAGGTCAGGTCAAGTCAGGTCAGGCTAAGTCAGGTCACAGACTAGTGTTCCAGAGGTTTATCTTCGCCAGACCAACTACTAACTCCGGGAGAGAGAGGTGCTGACTTCGGACACATGTCAGGTCAGATAAGGTAAGGCCAGGTCAGATCAAGTCAGGTCACAGACTGGTGTTCACAGACATAACATTTATATTGAATAAATGCTATTTAGAAAGGGGCAAGGGCGCTTAGCTGATATGGATGACCTTAACCTGGCAATTCACTTGATCAGCATGGAATCACATCACTTGAAATCAAACACATTTGTAGGTTGTAATACGTATGTGACTGTAGCAGCCAACGCAGACAAATAATATATCAAACCTCGCGTCGAAATCGAACCATGGTCAGGTCAGATTATTGAGGACTAATTGGAGAACGTCGGAGGGGAGGTTACGCATCACTGATTTTATGACTAATCGCATGAACTGATAAACTGCAGAGGCGTCTTACATCATCAGGCCCGCATACCGATACAGCTATGGACCACTAACAAGGCCAGATCAAGTACGTGATAAATGAAATCGCCATCAATAAAAAGTCAAGCCAAGCAAAATTATCATGTGAATCTGTGGCGGACAGACATAAAACAGCGACAATATATCAGATAACATAGTGAGATGCTCATTATAACTTCTGCACCAGTTGTATTACCAGCACTATCAAACAACGAAATCCTCAAATGGCTCTCAGCACCCTAGTCAAGCGCATGGCTGGTGCAGTATATATTCTACTATAGATAGATCAATTATCACTCAACAGTCAACTCAGCCACGCACACACCTGGACTCGGGCCCTTTGACGGACAAAGAATGGACCTTACTTGAGAGCAGCTGCATATGAATGCTGGCCAGGCAAAGCGCCCGTTATGAGAAGTGATAACAATGTGTTTTACATCAAATATGCATATACCCTACGAGAGGGCCGCTTTTATATTGCAGTACCTACCTTATCGGATTGACATATATTTGTACAGCAGGACACATCACACGTCATTACATGTTTGTACATGAATTAGGTATGCAACATGTCAATACATTCCAAAGCTATATTCGATGACTGCTGTAATTTAACATACGCAATGGTCTAGGATAACTTATTATTATCGAAGCGCAGACACAGACTGGTAAATATACATATTGCAACTGGATTTTGAAACAAACCTGCAACAACAATCTGAATTTAGTCGCGCAAATGACTGTGAAAGTTGGACGGACGTAGACCGGCACTATAAGACGCAATGCCTGTCAGATAGGATCGCCGGCCTGATGTTGGCAGTCGTCCCGATCTGCGGCACATGCACAGTGCTGATGACGAGCTGTAGTGATTAGAGGTAGCCGTTTGGCAACACCAGCTTGTCATGCGAGGTGATGATGGATGATTGAGACATCGCTGGCGAGTGAATTCCGCCAAAAGAGGTACGTGTGTATTGACGTCGGTCACTTTCTTGACATTCCTGAGCATGTAGCATTGTCAGAGCCGATGTCTTCTGGAAATGATTAATAGGGCTCCAATGCTAACTTCAGTGATTTTAAAGACATTCTTACCATGCAACGCCTTGACCTTATGTAAAAATGTGAAATTATTTGTAGGGCTTTGGCGCTACCAGGCCTAAAAAAAACGATACCCATGAACATTGTCATGGACAATTTTGGTTTTAGTTGTAGTTGATAGGATAGGAGTAATATTGACAGTCAATGCAAATTGACAAATACTTTTTTCCAAATTTATTTGCACAAGCTAGAGGTAATTTTGAGTAGCTTAATATTTCGTTCCTGTAACTATTCAAGTAATGCTCATAGATGCTCGCATTGTAACCATCGATAGGTAATGGCTCTTCTGGCCCCTTCAAGCCAAACACGTGGAAAATGTCATGTTGGTATGCCACTACAGACTATAAATCACCGAGCTGTCCAAACATCCCTTTCCCCACACGTGTATCTGTGTTGAATCCGTTGCAGACGATCCGGTCAGCACTGTTTGGAGACACAAACGACGCGGCAGTTCAGCTGCAGGCTGCATGAGCACCGGCATGACGGCTTTGCGTGGACATGAAATGCGTCACCGTAATCAATATTAATGAGTTAAAGTTTTGAAAGGGACGATGACTTCATACCAAGTTGTTTCCTGCTAGAGCAGGGGTTCCCAGTCTAGGGGTAATTCCCCGCTAGAGGGGAACAAGATGACCGCAGGGGAATGGCATACTTATCAGATTAAGTGCCATATTTAGCTTTGAAGACTGATATTCAGTGGTGGAACTTTATGAAATCAACAGGGGGGGCCCAACAGCCAAATTTGCGCTACTATGGAAAAATTATAATATAGTAATACTATAATATATATGTACTATGGATGGTGCTGTGTGTGTGTGGTTGGTTGTAGTGGTGTGTGTGTGTGTTGTGGGTGTGCTGTGGTGTGTGTGGTGTGTGTGTGTATGGTATGTATGTATGTATGGTATTTCAACATTTCCTACTATATACATCAAACTTTGTTTTCTCAAATTAGGTTACGCAATGGAAATGAATAACGTTTATGCTCCTCGATGGTTACCCAACTTCAAACAATACGTATAAGGAGCGAATTTTCAAGAAGCATGTGATTGGTGATAGAATATGGTTGGAAGCGCATATCACATATCTCTAATTTAATTTAACAATTTTGAGTCAGCAATCAATTTTAACCTTATGATTCATTAAAATTATCTGCTCTTACAATTCGAAATTTCCCATTTAGTTTTCAAGTTGTTATTCCAATTTATACAAGATTCGATGAACCAGAATTCAACCGGGTACTAGGCCCGGCTTACGGATCGCAGTCTGGTGACCCGGAAGAACTCGGTAGTAACTGCAAGTAAATATGACTGATTTATGAGAGTTTCGATTATACACAAGAAACATAAGTTGTATGTGAAATTTCGCATTGGTATAGCAGCAAGATACAGTAGAGACATTCCAATAAAAGTTTTTTTCAATGATACCAAATTATATGGGTGAAAGCCGTGCTCCTAGACTGAATTAGCCCAAAACGCGCGAAATATTGCCAGGTACTTACGAACTACCGGGTAAGAATAAATCCTTCTGAAAAACGGCTTAATGGATTGCTTCAGGAGTCTAAGGAGTTCAGGCCACGCCTAACAATCACGTCGTGGCTCGTCGAATTTATAAGCCTCATGCCATACTGCATATTCTATATTGACACCAATTTAACACATACCCGACCGTAACTTGCCAATACATTTTTTAAAATTTTTAAAAATTGGCCCCTCTTTGGTTTTCCGATCAGTTGGAATGCTGCATCTGAATGCAACTCAATTTGACCTCTCAGAAAACAAACAACTCAACTCGAAAATTATAATTATCGCGTTTTACGCGTTAAGCCGCCTCGGCCGCCATCCGCTCAAAAAGCCCCCAATTCCTTTAAGTCTTGATACATTAATTGACTCCAGGGTGCCCTTTAGCCGGATGATAGCGTGAAAATCGGCGGCACACACGAGTTGGCCGGTCTGAATAACGCGGCCACCGGCGACCCAGCGATAGACCGCGTGACTGCGGACGAACTCTCCCAACGCATGAAAGTTCGGCGAAACGGCACACTGCTTTGCACAAAAACATAGGATATTACTGTAAGACAAATGCCAATGCTGTAACAATTGTGCTTACCGCACTGGGGAGTGCTGGGGCGAACCGGCTCCCTGGGACGTGGATGGGCAGCGACTACAAGACAAAGCCAATGATGAATTTATTCACAAAATGCAAAAATACCTATTGTAAAAAGTAACATCTGTCAGTTAAACAAACTGTTTAGGGTACACGACAAAAATATATAATTTTTCGCATTTCACATAATGACGTGTAGTGGTGAAAATTGGAGTAAATTCGATATTTCCTAAAGTGTTATAATCAATTTTAATTTCCCCGATGAACCTTTAATGAATGGTCACGAAATTGGCCTGACCTTAGTTGTACCGGACATACCGATAATAGGACCTACGACCCGAGCTGTGTCACTTATAATCACTAGCGGGATCCAGAGGGGGGCGGCAGGGGCTTTAGCCCCTATTGCCTGAAATTGGCGAAATTTTGAGGACTATATTTCTCACGTAGATGAAAAATATGATAAGACTTTTAGCCAAAAGGCATTTTGGTTTTTATACCCCGTTCAGTAAGCTAGCAAGGAAAGCCCAAATCCGAATGAGTTTTTCGACAATTTGAATCGAAACTTTTTTTTTTTATTTAGCCACCTATGCACGCTTTCTTTGATCCGGGGCCCAGTGATTATAATTTGATGAAAACCTGTGGGGTTTGAACCGGATCCTATATTAAAACACTGGTCCTGAGGCACAAAAACTAAAGCATTTTTAAAAGTGCGGGTTTTTTATATTTTACCATCGGCATCGTCAGGATATTTTCATTGGGGGGGGAATATGTCGTGGCCAGTTAACTACCCGTAAGGGCAAGAACCTTAAAATTAGATTCTGATCTGTATTCGATCAAACAGGGGTCCCAGCCCAGAGGATTGGGGGTGCAACGCTGCCCTGCTTGGCTCCCCGTGGCGACGCCAATGATGATGGGATAACTTGAACGCGACCCTAGAACCTTGACCTAAAAGGCCCCGGGTCAAGAAATTCACCTTTGGAAGAAAATCAAATGAGTTTAACAGTGTGCAAAAAATGACGCGCCAACTTTTTCGCTCTTCATAGTAAAAAGGGAAGGGTTGGATTGATGCCCGGATTATCCACCCGGTCGGTGCGCGTGTAGATAACATTAGTAAGCATTATATGGTAATCCGTTCCTTGAGGAGCCCCATAGGAGCCTTTAAAGATGAGGGCCCACCAAGCCCGAGGGGCTCACCAATGCCCACGACAGGGCTCACCAAGCCTGAGGGGCTCAATCAAGTCACGAAGGGCTCACGCAAAGTCTGAAGGGCTCGACCAAGCCTGTGGGCACCGCTAAAGCCAGCAGGTGGCCCACTTTGCTACGCGTAGCGGCCCCCTTGACCTAAACCCTAATCCGACACATAATCCGCCACGCGCAATGAAACGTGGCTGTTTCAGCACTACGGATCCAGGGGGGCAGGGGCGTTAGCCTCCCATATTGCTGAATTGACGAAATTTGACGTATTTTCCACTGTAGAGGTGTAAATATAAATAACTTTACAAAGGCATATGTTGTCTTAAACCCGTTCAGTAAAGTAGCACGGAAGCCAGATCGCGAATGATTTGTTGTTTCGTCGAAATTTGATGAAACTTTTGAAAGTTAGCCACTCCCCATTCCTAAGGTTCTGGATCCGCCAAAGTGGTTCTCCAAAGGAGCTGGAACCGGGGGCAGGGGGGGGGGCAGCCGCCCCACATTTTCAGATTTTAACATTACGCCTTTGGCGTTGCATGGAAAGAATCTACCTTCAGAATGCCTCTGCCCCCCCCCCCAGCACCCCTTTCGGAAGGTTATCCGCAGCCCCAGTGCTGTTCTTACCATTTAGAGACGAAAAAAATTATCGAGCTTTTCTCTGTCGCTTCATTTTCTTCGCATCACGCGCGCACAACCAGTTCAAAGTTCGTGCCGTGGTGGCAATGTTTTTTCTGTACATTAAGATTGCGTTCAAAGAACGAGCCCATTCTCCGAAACTATGGTACCGATCTAGGTAATTTCTTCACAATTCGATCCGGCGTGGCACCAGAAAGGGGTGTTTGTTCTAAATTTTATCCGTTTTGCTGCCATATAAATTGCCGCAAGATTTGACCCAAAAACCATCAAAAACTTCCTTTTGGTGGTTTTGGTCTAATTTGGTCCACAAGATTACACCAAAATGAATAAACTCAGAAAGAATACTTGTGGTTGTTACCACGCCAAGCATAATGGTAAAGAAGTTTACCCAGATCGGTCGAATAGTTTCGGAGCATAAGCACGTGTTTGAAGAGTCCGTCAACGCAATTTAATGTCCAAATAAATATATGCTGCCGGTGGCGGAGTTTGACTTATAAAAGAGGGAGGTGTGACTTCAATCTCCGTAACTGTCTTTTAAGTCCTTATACGTCAAAGGCTCTGAAGCCAATGGAAGGGCGGTTTCTGCTAATGCCTCTCGCCAATGGAAGGTGTTTCTAAAAGTTAGCGACTAGCGAAGTCCAAGTTTTTCTATTTGTACTGTACCTAATGACGTCACGCTTTGCAGTTCCAAAAGCCCGGAGATTTGTACCTTGGCATCTAAGCAAATCTTGGAAACATAAAGAATGAATGAATGACCTTATGTTCATTCAAAAATAGCAGACCAACCATCATTGCTACCAAGTTAGGCCTTCCCATATGGATAATTTCGGGACCAGGCCAAAAAATGCGGTAGAATCCATGATAATGTGGAACAACATATATGGAAAGAAAAGCAAAAAATCGAAATAATTTCGCAGAACTTGGGGGTCGCAAAACACTATTGGGGTGCCCAATTCAGCCACAGGGGGGGCTTCGGGCACTCCCCAGCCCATATAAAAGTTCCGCCCTGCTGAATATTAATTATGTGAATAACAAGTTGAATTGCTTTTGGCTATTTTAACATTGTTAATTTTTAAGTAATTTACCTATATTATTTGAGCATTATTACTGTATTGCGAATTATACCAGTCCTTTACTAGGAAAACATTAATGACTAATTACTGGTTTATTTACGTTTAACTATTGAATTATTAATTGTTCAAGTTGTTAATTGTGTAAAGATGCCGACGCGCAGCATGTTGATCTGCTCTTTCACACAGAGGTTAGGTGGCTCTCAAAAGGTAACATGCTGAGCAGATACTTTGAGCTCAGACAAGACAAGAGGCAAACCAATTCCTCAAGGAGAGTGGAAGGGAAGAGCTTGCACGGTCCGAGCATAAAGCTTGCAAAGCTTACCTCGTGGATATGTTGGAGGCCCTGAACGAGCTCAACCGAAAGATGCAGGGACCTCACCAATACCATAATATGACTACAAACGTATTTGCAACCGAATTGCCTTCGTGGCGAAGGTGTAGCAGTGGCAAAACACCACACTGAACGGAAATACCCGATCTTGCTTTAACCTTGAGTGGCGTTATCGACACCATCATTTTGACGAGCTGAAAGAACAACAGCTCTCAGAGAACCTGGTAGCTCTCAAAGGGGAAATAAACCGGTATTTCCCCGAGGGTGATACAGACGACATTATCTATGGCGCTTATACGAGACCCTTGCAAGTGCTCTGTGGATGACGTATATACCTACAGGAGTTCATTGGCATGACATTCAGCTCCGAGACCAAGGATAAATTCCGGCTTTTCGATAAGGAAGGATTTGGGGCGACTCATGTACCCGAAAATCTTAGAAAATGCAATGAGACAACTCATTCCATTTTCCTCAACATTTCTTTGCGAACAGGTGGCCTCAGCACTTGATGCTAAGGGCGTAGCTTCTCCAGAAAATTTGGGGTGACTTAACGGGAAAAATTCGCTCAAAGTATCACTAAAATCCACAAAATAGCTTCTCCAAAAAGTTGGGATGGCTTAACGGGAAAAATCGCTTTTCTTCGACAAACAATTAAACATTGGCATTTTAATCAGAAAATCAACTTGGCAACCCACGACGGCCTTTTTAGTGTCGGTGATTTGATTCAGGGACATTGTCCAGCGTCGAAAAATTTGAAACACCGGCGCCAGATATGGCGCGCTTAAAATAGCGATGGGAAAACACTGATCATGAGTTTCGAAAGAAGCACATGTACTTGCTTTTAATTGGTAAAAACTTACAACATTAATTCAGACGGAGTTGAGTGAGGCCACGAAGCGGCCTCACTAACGTAGTTTACAGATGGGGAACAAAAATTTGACTTCGCGTGCTTGCTTGCTTGCTCGCTGCTTGCTTGCGTTGGGTTCAGGAGATAACTACCGTTTCCAGTGCACTGATTATTACAAGTATACACTTGATAACTTGCGTCGTAAAATAACACATGGTTATAGGCTACGCTGAAAATATTTAACACAACTGAAGAAACTCTCACCATCCAAAGAAAAAAAACTGAATTCGGTTGCAGGATAATCACGGTGCTTGGACTTCGAACACCTCCGCAGGTGAGAATCAGAAATAAAAATAACTAAAATGCCACAAGAAGGGTGCAGGTTAAGTGTGTTTACTATTGCAACAAACAACGATGCTGTTTGCCTATCAGTTGCCGGACACAAATGAAATAACTCGCTCCGTCTGCTTCATGCCATGCATGCTTTACTAGTAAGTGAAGAATTTTACTCAATTCTTAAAATTAAATTAGCTTATTGTTATACCATAACGGAAGCCCAATACATTTTTGCTAACGAAAATAAAATGTGATTATTCCCTTTAAAATACCATCAAAATCCACAAAATAAAAATTTATCCCCGAGTTTGACTCACTTACTCGTCGGAAGCAAGAGGGCTGAAGCCCAAGTTAGGAGGGGACTGAAGCCCCCAACTGAATAGTATCATACACCCCTGGTTAAAGGGAATGTTTCACATTAACATAATATTTGAGTTGAGATGGCCAAGTTGTTGGATTTCCATTGAAATTAAGTATGTAGAAGTAAAACCAACCCACAGAGGTCTAATCGAAAGTAAAATTTGAGTTGTTTTGACATCTGCAAAAAATTAAGGCCCTAGTGTATAAGGGTAGCCTTCTTAAAGCCGATGTCGTTCATCACTTTATCAAATGTTGATGGAAAGTAGACTTGTTTTTACATTGGCTATACATTAGCCATTACACTAGTTCCATACATATTGCCAACGCCGAAGGTTTTTTATATTCCAAAAAATTATTTCATATGACGTCATCAGCCCCAATATTACTAAAAACCTGTAGTTTTTCATGAAATTGAGGCACTGTTTGTGAGAAACAAATGTCAGAATCTGTTCGGGCAGCAATTACTTCATATTTAGCACCACAAGCGGCGTACATTGGACAACTTTCAGAGAAGTGAAACATTCCCTTTAAGGCATTAAAAACGGAAAATAGTAACAAGCTCAAAAACGTCGAAGCTGACCTCTGTGTGTTGTGTCAAAAATTGATCCGATAATCGAAAGACTGACGGCAAAAAAGCAAACAAAGTCATCGCATTGGCAGCACAAGTTCTATGTGACTTTGTGCAATGCTTTTAACTAATATGTGATTCAAAATACACTGAAGTACGTGACTTTTATTACCCCGCAAATTGTGTATATTCAAAATGCATTTTAAGGTGATGCAAAGATATAACTGGGGGGGGGACTGATGACATCAGCTCGTGACAAGTGGGGAATCGACCGAAAAAGGTTGGTAACCACTGTGCTAGAGCATCGTTTTATTTGAGCTAGACCGACGGCTGGCACTGCTTCTTAAGCCAAGAATACTGAACTTTGACATATCAACCACCAAAAAGTCGGTGGGCGTTCTTCCTCCGTGGCGGAACACTACGTGTGTGGGTGTGAGTATGCGCGTGTGGGAGTTGGCAGAGGTGTTAAACGACATGATTGTGAATCGGCGATTGCTTTGTGTCCCATTGCGTTTCCATCTGTTTTATGTAACTGACTTGCAACCATGAAAAGCCAGTGTCGTGGATGTGTTGTGCGAAATACAATTACAACTACAATACTCACTCCATGGCGACCATCTTGGTGGCGGAGAGCGCCAGCTCTGCTCCGCTCATCTTCTTCAGTGCGGTGCGCGTGGGCTGCTGCAGCTTGCGGTGGCTGTAGGCCGGCTCCTTCGGCGACACCACGACGTTGTCCTGCACCAGCTGGGCGTCCTGCTGGCGGCGGCGGCTCTGAGCGGTGACGCCGAACTTGGCCGCCTTCTCCACCTCGCGCTGCTCCACCCGCACGTTCACGGACGGAGGTTCGACATACACGATCAGTCCAGGACCTGTCAGAGGAGACTCAATCAGTCCGGGACCTGTCAGAGGAGGCACAATTAGTCCGGGGCCTATCAGAGGAGACACGATCAGTCCGGGACCTGTCAGAAACTCATCAGTCCGGGCCTGTCAGAGGAGGACCACAATCCAGTCCGCGGACCTATCAGAGGAGACACAATCAGTCCGGGCCTATCAGAGGCGCAATCAGCCGAGACCCGTCAGATTGCAGCCAATCAGTCCGGGAACCTGTCAGAGGAGACAACAATCAGTCCGGGGCCTATAGAGGAGGCACAATTAGCTCCGGGCCTATCAGAGGAGACACAATCCAGTCGGACCTGTCAGAGGGGAGACCACAATCAGTCCGGGGGAACCTGTCAGAAGGGAGACACAATCAGTCCAGGAGCCTATCAGAGGAAAACACAATTCAGTCCGGGACCTGTCAGAGGAGACACAATCAGTCCGGGACCCGTCAGAGGAGACACAATCAGTCCGGGACCTGTCAGGAAGACACAATCAGTCCGGGACCTGTCAGAGGATGACCACCATCATCCGGACCTGTCCAGAGGAGACACAATCAGTCCGGAGACCTGTCAGAGGAGACACAGATCAGTCCGGGACCTGTCAGAGGAGACACAATCAGTCCGGGACCTTCAGAGGAAACACAATCAGATCGGGACCTGTCAGAGGAACAACAATCCAGTCCGGGACCCGTCAGAGGAGACACAATCAGTCCGGGACCTGTCATGGGAGACACAATCAGTCCGGGACCCTGTCAGAGGAACACCAATCACAGTTCCGGATCCTATCATGAGAAACACGAATCAGTCGGGACCTTGTCAGAGGAGACCCAACAATCAGTCCGCGGACCCGTCAGGGGACACAATCAGTCCGGGACACTGTCAGGGAGGACACCAATCGTCCCGGACCCTGTAGAAAGAGACACCAATCAGTCGGACCTGTCAGAGGAGCACAATCAGTCGGGACTGTCAGGAGGAGACACAATCAGTCCGGGAACCTGTCACGAGGAAGACACAATCAGTCCGGGGCCTGATAGAAGAGACACAATCAGTCGGGGCCTATCAGAGGCGCAATCAGCCCGAGGACCCGTCAGAGGCAGACCACAATCAGTCGGGACCTGTCAGAAAGACACAATTCCAGTCCGGGACCTGTCAGAGAGACACAATCAGTTCCGGACCCGTCAGAGGAGACACAATCAGTCCCGGGGCCTGTCAGAGGAGACACAATCAGTCCGGGACCTGTCAGAAAAGACACAATCAGTCCAGGACCTGTCAGAGGAAGACACAATCAGTCCGGGACCTTGTCAGAGGAGACACAATCAGTCGGGCTGATAGAAGAAGACACAACTCGCTTCCGGGACCTGTCAGAGGAGAACACAATCAGTCCGGACCTGTCAGAGGAGACCAATCAGTCCGGGACCTAGTCAGAGGAGACACAATTCAGTCCGGGGGCCTGTCAGAGGAACACCCCAGTCCGGGAACCTTGTCAGAGGAGACACTCAATCAGTCCGGGAACCTGTCAGAGGAGACCACAATCAGTTCCGGGGGCCTGTTGAGGAGACACAATCAGTCCGGCGGCCGTGATAAGAAGAAGACACAATCAGTCGGGGCCTATCAGAGGCGCAATCAGCCTGAGACCCGTCAGAGGAGACACAATCCATCTGGGACCTGTCAGTAAATACACAATCGAGTCCGGGACCTGTCAGAGGAGACACCAATCAGTCCGGGACCCGTCAGAGGAGACACAATCAGTCCGGGAACCTGTTCAGAGGAGACACAATCCAGTCCGGGACCGGTCAGAGGAGACACCATCAGTTCCGGACCTGTCAGAGAGACACAATCAGTCCGGGACCTGTTCAGAGGAAGACACAAATCCAGTCCGGGACCTGTCAGTGAGGGAGACACAATTCAGTCCGGGGCCTGTCAGAGGAACACAATCAGTCCGGGACCTGTCAGAGGAGACACAAATAGTCCGGGACCCGTCAGAGAGAGGGACACCATCAGTCCGGGACTGTCAGAGGAGACACAATCAGTCCGGGACCTGTCAGAGGAGACACAATCAGTCCAGACCTGTCAAAGAAGGAGAACACAATCAGTCCGGGACCTGTCAGGGGAGACACAATCATCGGGGACCCGTCAGAGGAACACAATCAGTCCGGGGCCTGATAGAAGAGAACACAATCAGTCGGGACCTGCAGGGGAGACACAATCAGTCCGGGGCCTCATCAGAGGCCGCAATCAGCCCGAGACCGTCAGAGGAGACACAATCAGGTCCGGACCCTGTCAGAGGAGCCACCAATCAGTCCAGGGGCCTGTCAGAGGAGACACAATCAGTCCGGGGCCTGTCAGAGGAGACACAATCAGTCCGGGGCCTGTCAGAGGAGTCACAATCAGTCCGGGACCTGTCAGAGGAGACACAATCAGTCCGGGACCTGCCAGAGGAGACACAATCAGTCCGGGACTGTCAGAGGAGACACCATCATCCCGAGACCTGCCAGAGTTCAGAGGAGACGGTGGTGGTGTCAGGTGAGTGGGGGGATGGCGGCAGTGTGAGCGGCCGCCACCCAGCCGTCTAAACATCTCTTCTATATATGAATTGGTAGTGATAGTTAGTGCACCATATGTTTTTATATATACAAATTTAGTCCGACTGTGAGCGCCGAAGCGACTTGAACCCGGGCTGCCACTACCGGGATAGGTCAGAAGTCCAGCGCTCTCCCACTGAGCTACAGGGGCGGACAAAATCACTTGCAGTTTGAAATCGTGTCGCAGTCAGACTGGTTATTGATTCAACTCTGATTGTACTGATTGGAATCATTCAATCAAAATCCCTCGATAAAAAACTGATTCACAGTCGAATATTTTGATTCATGAGTCATGATTGAATCGAAACCTGCACAGAAACAAAACTGATTGAATCAAAACATTGTTAAATGTAGTTGCAATGTTGAATCAAACGTGAATGAAAATATATATTTGTTTTTAATCTGAAATAATATTTTTCCCAATTTTTATCCATGAATCAGACGTTGATTGAACCATTTACGTTTTTAAATGAATCGTGATTGAATCGTTCAAAAAAATGAATACAAAAACACAGTCTGATCGCAGTGGTGTCGCGAACGTAACAGAGAAACATTGCAACGGAGGCTGAAGATGCATGTACTATTGGTTCCAAAATAAGCGTCCCGCTGGGTTGACCGGCACAGCAGTTAAAGGGAATATACCGCCTTGGGCAAAGTTTGTAGATTGATGTAGATGAGTGTCCAGATGAGTGGCTCTCATCTCCACCATTTTTCCTAATTTTTTCAAGGCGTTATACTCCCTTAAACTGCTGTGCCGGCCAACCCAGCGTGACGCTTATTTTGGAACCAATAGTACATACCATAAGTACCGACCAATAATTAATGATGCCTGCTTTATCTATTGCGTCACTGTGATCTAAAGGCGCAGATTGCAAAACCCGATGACAAAGAAAGATGACTTAAAACCAGCTTACTTTTGACAGACAGCCAAGTCAGCTGAAATATTCGTTGAGTCTTTTCTACGGTTGTGCAATCGTATGCAAATGTCAGTGCTTTTAGAAGAAAACACCCAAAGACGCCTTTTGCAGGCAACGCTAATATCTTTCTGGTGAAGCAATTTGATCCAAAGTGCATTTTGAGCCTGTCTTTTGGTTCGATCCAATGGTTGTTATAAAAGCAATACTTTTGCACGCCTCTAATCCGGTAACCACAAACTGTAATTTGTCCGAAGCTGAAACTTTTTAATTATACATATTTTACCTTTCTGCCCTCGTAATTATTCGATTCAGACGCATTACTTATAGCCTACATAGCAATTGATAGGTATGCTTAATTCATGGATAGCAATATTCTTGTTTTGATAAATTTAGTCCGAACTCCGAACATTTTGAATGGACGGACTTCCGATGCCAGGATCCGCGCTAAGCTGAGCTTGTTGTGCAATCCCTGACCCGTACCGTCCGATCGGGCAATTCGTGGCAGCCGGCAGAATTTAGAGGCAAAACTTGTACGTACCCGACATACTTGGACAGTGGACACGGTCCACACCACCCTATCACGTCACCTGACCTTCAATGTGACCACTGCCACCCGTCGCAGGCCATCCCAGTCAGGGGCAAATAGCGAGCGCCGAAGCGACTCGAACCCGGCCTGCCCCACCGGGTGATGTAAAAAGTCCAGCGCCCTCCTGAGTCCTGACTGAGCTACTGAGCGGACAATAAAGAACAAATGTGCCATAACTCTATAAGGCACTGCGAGGAACAGCGTCAGAGCATAGCGTCTTTATGAAGATACTTTTATTATAAGTTGCTCATTTGACCACGAACTCAACATAAATAATTCATAAGCATTCGCAAACGTAAGGACAGAAAGCTAAAAGACGCATAATATGTGTGGTAGCATCAGCTCCAGCTGCAACACGAAGGAAGTACTTAAAATCATTGCAGGCTATGCTTATGTGGGAAATACATGCATAAGATGTGCATGTAGTTAGGATATATTAAGTGCTGGGTATTATATTTAAGCCCACATAACATGCCATATGCGGTAACAACCGAACCCATCGAATGCCGACAGCGAAACGCTGCAGCAGTGGAACGGCAGCTCGCCACATCCGCCATTCCAAGCGTTCAAAACAACAGAGCTTCTGGAGCGAAATGTAACGCTCGCTTTCCGGTACCGATGCTGCCTGCCTCGCAATGCGACAAGGCTACGAGAAACGACTTAGCGTTTTTGGGGCACCGGATATGTGATGAGTGATTACCAAGCGGGTGCGTAGCGGCCGCGAGGTTTCACGTCAACTTGGGTACTTGACAAATTTATATTTGACCCGGTCCGACCCGGCCGTACAGACGCTTTTCGAAAGCTAATTGCAACCATGCTCCGATTGAGGTTGGGTGTTCGCCTTTGGATGAGTACATCATTTTTTAATATGATGCATTTTGATGGGGTGGTACCAAAGTGCGTGGCACGCGCAAAAGTGAGGCAGGTCAAATTACCGATTTTAGAGTAAAATCGCACCTTATGATATAATTGTTTCATCAAACTGGACTACTTTAGGCGTATGATAAGAACCATTGATGCCCTTTATGTTGCATGCCTAATTTCAAACTTAAGGGTTGAGCGCACACGAGCACTTGGAAGAATAACGGTGTCGGATTACACCTTTAGGTGTGTTGTAGACTAAGTATCTCTGAAACTACTTGGCCGATTATAACGAAATTTGGTGTGCTGCTGCCTGACGGACATCCTAGCAATATTCCACATGATAAACTGGAAGTAGCATGGACGTGTGCACGTGCAGACCCCTTTTTATATATTCGTATCTTCTGCACCTATTGAGCTGAAATTTGCCGTGTAGGTTGGTGCATGACTACACCTTTTCTTAATGCGAATCGGCGTCTGTTCAGCTCAATTCGGCATTTATTATTGAAAACGACAGCATGACATACTGTTTGGCATATATGCATCTCACATCGGCGTAACACACTCCCGCGGCAAATGGCATTCAACATTAACAGTGCACCGTGCACTGTCGATTTGTTATGTCCTTTGCCGCGGGAGTGAGTTACGCGGATGTGAGATACATATATGTCAAACAGTATGTCATGCTGTCGTTTTAAATGAGAAATACCGAATTTAGCTGAACAGATGCCGCCTCGCATTAAGAAAAGATGTATTAGTTGCTTTAGACGTTTCCGAGGCATACACCAATATGCACATGTACACGTGCGCCACCGTATTTCAGAGCTCGGAAACTACTGGACCAATTGAGGTGATACTTATTTGTTTGAATACATCCCGAGGAATGACTTTTAAGAAGTTTGCGCTTGGTAGAACTTTTGAGACACTATATGCACGTGTACAATGCGCACTTGCGAACTACTATTTGATATCTCTCAAACTACCAACCCGATTCAGCTTAAAGGGACACTGCCACCTTCCAAAAAGTTCTCAAATGTACGCCGTTTGTGGTGCAAAATATGAAGTAATTGCTGCTGAACACGATTATGACATTTGTTTCTCACAAACATTGCTCAATTTCATGAAAAGGCTTTTTAATATTTTGGCTGATGACGTCATATCAATAATTTTTTGGGAAAAAAATAAAACCTTCACGCAGCCCATAAGTATGACTACTGTATGGCTAATGTCTTGCCAAACGTAAAACAAGTCGACTGTAATCAACATTTAGTAAATAGAGACGAAGACATCGAATCAGGGTCCCAAATTCAAAATACATTGGGGACTAGGAATGTTACAGATGTCAAAATCAAACTCGCATTTCTTTCCTCTGTGATTCGAACCTCAGGGTTGTTTAACTTATACATACTAATTGCAATGCCAAGCAGCCAAAATGGCTATCTCAAACTCAAATATAATGTTAAGGGTGCAGTGTTCCTTTAACGTTCCTGTGGCACACGTAGGGTAAATCCACCATAAAATACTGAACATTTTACTCATGCATTGGGACACCAGTCAAAGCGCAAACGTGTAAGTCCCGGGTAATGCTTCATATTTCAAACCTGTTTAGCTTTTTCCCATAAAGCATGCAGCATTGCACGTTTAAATGGGAAAAGCCAGGCATTAAAATAGCACGTTCCATTTGTCAATATGCCCGAATATCCTTTTAATGTTAGCACGTGAGGGCGGTATAAACCTTTCAAGCTCAATGTTTTTTTGATCTGCGAAAAACATTTTCTGCCCGGGCAAAATGTTTCCCAAATCTTGTGCAAATAGTATAAAAAGTGAAAAAGTGACTCAATGAACTAAAGTTGAAAATAATGAAAAGAGTGTATGAAAATAGAAAAGAGTGACTGTATGAACTCTCTGAATTTCTTTATTCAACCTTCGTCGCCGTGGTTGAAAACCCAAGTATGGTGGAAATATGGCTTCATTTGGTCCATTTCAGCGGCATATGGTAAATTTCATTCCACACTTGGGCTGGAATAATTATTTGGGACCTCGGTCCGTGCTTGAATTTCCGCTCTCGACCTTTGGTCTCGGGTGGAGTATTCAGCTCGGACCTCACTCCCAAATAATTATTTTCCGTCCCCGTGTGGTATTATATAATACCATATGGCGCCCGCTCGGTCATCGCCCAAAAAGGCGTTTTACTGGTTACTCAAAGTTAATATAGGCTATTTTAAAATAATGTGAGGACACCTACGCTGTGACACTGACAACAGGTTTGCGTTTATCCGATACCCACCCACAGTCTTAGTGGCGACAACTGGCCTATCTAATCCGCTCATAAACTCATTAACTCGGATCTCCTCTGGTTCTCATACTGCTTGCCTCTTGTCCGTGTTAAAATCATTCGGTTACGGTTTGTCCAGTCTTGAACGCTTGCATATTTGAACTTCTTCAAGATCTTCAGGTCAAGTTAGAACGATATCATGTATTCCGATAAATTAATATTTGTACAAATTTCGGAAGTGAATCTCAACTCAGCGAATAATGAAATGAAACACCAGTTTAGAACATTTTAGTAAAAATCAGATATCCGATTAGGTTGCAATTCTTGAATATATCAAGGGCATTCAATAGTTTCGAGAAATGAATAAAGCATGACAGCTGTTGTAGTTCACTCATCATTATATACTATCCTCGATATGATAACACAAAATGATTTTGTACCATCCCAAGTGGGTAGGTTATGAGCTTAAACGTAATGAATAGTCATTAAATGCCAGCAAAGACTCTGTCGTGCAAATTAGACATATTCTCCCAAAATCCTGAATCCGATATATAATCCAAGGAGACTATGGAACATACGTCAAATGCAAACGCAAACAGCCTGATCCCCTGGTGCCGATTACATATGCCAGCCCCTGAACCAGCTCAGTCCGCCGAGTGCTCTCCTGGCTCGGGACAGGCCCACGTGCCAAACCGGGCGCCTCCTTCCGATCTTGAACTTGGCCTTTCACTCGCGTTGGGCAAACCACTTGTTGTGAGCATTGCTATGCAGCACTGGCTGACGGCTGCAGAGCTGAGCCGAGCGCGACTCTGCCGCGCCGCGCGGGGGTGCCGGCGCTGACATGCCGCGCGTGCCAGGGCCCTCAGTGACCTTGACCCAGTCTGTGACCGGCAGGCCGGCGCCAGTGACGCCAGGTCACGGACTTGCAGGCGCCACGGAGCCGTTTGTTGGCCCCGGCGACCCCACGGAGGCGTTCAGGTGACGTCACGATCGTTCAAGTGGTTTCGGGCTCGGCCATGGGAAGTACGAAGGAGGGTATTAGCGTCAGCCAATGATACGTGGGTGGAGGCGAGCCATAAAGCTGACGGCTCTGCTACCAGCGATGTCTATAAAACATGGCCGTGGTTCAGGTTCATTACACACCGTTAATGTCAATACGGATACGGAATGTTGTTGATAAATGTGAGAGCGTTTTGTAAAAAGGATTGTTGCATCTCAGTGAATACAAGATAAACGGATTCCTTGCAACTAACACGCCTGCTTACATTTTACCAAATTCATGAAAGCGGCTTTCAAAACTCAGAGGCTGATGTGGCATAAACACATTTCCAGTGGCTCTGTCAAAGACAGTATGTGATTTGTTAAAGCTGTCTCAAGGGGGCGTCAAAAGACTGTCTAAACTGATCTTTCTACAGAGTGGACGTTGCTATGCGTAAGTGTCAGAAAAGCAAGCGTTGTACGCGAGGCAGGCGGATAGACAAAAACGTTCTATGCTGTAGATAATCTGGGCAAGTACGTCACAAGGAGGCAGAGAAGCACATCAGTCTGGCACGGCCGCCACCGGTGTCTCGACCGTGAAGAGATACAGGAAAACTTCTCTGGTCGAGGTCAGTAGCAATATTTTCGTGAGTATTGCTCATAATTTGAGTGGGGCTCTTTCTGTGCGTCTTGTTCCTGATTTGACGCTTGGAGTTTCAATTTTATTCATAAGATTAGACATATTATGCACTACATAGACAGAGCATGATGGTATTTTTATAACACGCAGGAACATAGATGAGGCGAGACGCAAATAGAAGTGTTAAAGGGAAATCAATCATCTTTCGATCCTTTGCTTTCGATTTTCGCGTCGTTTACCTACCAACACAATTCGCACCTTTATGTGCCGTAGGCTGGTTAGGTGGGTAAAGAACGAGGCGGATGGTGCTCTGGTAAACGATGTCCTTTGATGCGGCGAAGTGGACGGCTCACGTTTGGTGACCAGTGAAGTGCAATAAAGCTTCGAAATGTACGGGTCTAGATGTAATAGTTTTCATTGAATGTTCGTGTAGTCTTGAGACCTCGTCGCATAGTGGTCTCTCCTCGACGTACAACTTCGCATGTCGATAACTGTGGAGGGGTCGGGTACTTCAAGGGCATAGGGGGGACCGCCAGCAATTAACGCAATGGAGTACTTAATTCTACGTGAATACCTCGGAACACATCGATAGGAAACGCGGAAAAAAAAACATCGGAATGATCTGCGCGCGTGATTCTTACTTGGAACACTGAATTGGCGATCATACGTGTAAGTAGATGTTTTTTATCTTGGAGTTCGTTCTGGTCATGACGCTGATGTTTTAGGCGCTCTGTCTAGGTCATAGAAGGTCAGTCATATTTAGATCTAATTTTTCATCATGTTATTTATGCGGTAGATAAGTCGGCTTGGCTGCATTCTAAACGAACTTAAATACGTGCCCAGTTTTCGCGTGTAACTCATTGATCTCGTCTATTATTGAAACACGCTAACGGATGTAAACGGATAATTTTTGATGACACACTCCTGTCTGTTAGGTGTCCAGGGAGAGAGAGGTCTGCCCGCGATCGATGCGCCTCCTGAATTCGAATATGGAGGGAGTCCTCGACCCTTGAAGTGCCGAAGTTCTGAGACTTGTTAGGGCTCAAAGGCTCAATAGGGGTAAAAAATGGTATTTTTTGGTAAATCTTTTTTTGAATACTTTTTATCTTAAAACGGAATATCAAATTATTTTAACACCATCGTGCTTGTCTTATCAAGGCGCTTTGAAACATATACATAGTGACCTGTTAAAGTAAACTTTAAAATTTGAACTCAGGTCAAGGTCATTTGGTGACCCAGGTAGGTCATGTTGCATATAGAGCGATCCGTCCAGACGAGAAAAATACAGTGGTGTCATCCGCTTGTCTCTATCTTTATTCTATCAAGAGTTATTAGCAAATCATTGCTGATGACCTCACATGACGTCAGATGACCTTGTAGAGATCACTGAGCAGCAATTGCACCTTGGTCATCCAAAATGAGCCAAAATAACATGATTCTGTAAGAATCAGCCTGATCCAATGCATATTCTCTTAATAGGAATCATTTGTTTATTTTCCCGTTCACTCATAATGGGGAAGTAAAGAAATTGACCTGACCTTAGGTCACCGATGCAATAAATCCGAGATACATCAATTGTAGGTTCTAATGATTTTATAAAATCCTGCAAGTTTCAAATATTTCGGACAAAAACTGTGACTTTTGCACGATCACAAACATTTTGAAAGGCAAGGTCACTTGACGTGACCTGGTGACTTGACCTGAGATGACCTAAATTCAAATTTTATACTAAGTATGACCAGTTGATGTTTAAGCAGCTGTACAAAATTAGGCGGCGCTGCGCGGCGCCATTTTTCCGCTATTCGGGAAAAACCTCAGGAGGGGTCAAAATTACCTCCCCACCAGGGCGAGGGTTAAAGGAACACTGCCACTTCTGGATGATATCGCAAATACCGGTTTTGACAAGTCCTAATGACCACTTATGATTTTAATCGTCATATAAGACTTACTCAAGAGGTACTAATAACACAAAAAAAAACTTTTTGTATAAGAATCTAAAAACTGTTAACAATTTATTTTTACCAGTCGCCACTACATAGGTATATGGAAAGCTTAAAGGATAATTATCGATGATTGATATTATCGATTATATTGATTACATATATATATATATATATATATATATATATATATAATATATATATATATATATATATATACTAATATAATATAAACAGTGCAACATACTCACATTACATAAGCGCGACCACAGATAACATGATACCTGGATTGGACACTACATTTTCGGCCTCTTATTGCTAAGCACAGCAGCGAATGACGGTGCTAGACTCGTATTTGCACGAGCCGAGACAAAAAGTGTATCAGCTTAAAAGCTCCGTTTCAAATTCCGGCTCTGGTTAAACATTGAGTGTCCAATCCAGGTATCATGTTATCTGTGGCGCGACATAATAAGACAGGTGTTATCAAATACCGTTGTATCGAAGCGCAGAATAGGATAACTATGTCAATGACAACCAATCCAATCGGCACGTGTTATGCAATAGACGCGATAGACTTAGCGGCCAACTCACCCGGTCGTGGCCGATTATATTGTCAGCTTAGAATCTCACCTGCCACAGCCATATATGCTGCTTACGACACATGATGGTGAGCCAGATAAAAGGAATCTGGGTAGACCTACTGGTTATTGGTGGAGGCAAGCCCAACGTGGCTCGTCTTAACTTGAGTTAATCACTCCTTGAATTGATGATAACGGGAAATACACATGGAGCTTTCGCTAAATAACGAGCCTTGTTGGTCCAACAGAAAATGATGTTTTCGCTCAGCCTCTAACCTCGGCCATCATATACATGAGTTAAAAGATGCATTGCCATGACGGTCAATTGTCATTCATCGTGCAGCCTCACTGACAAACTGATGTGCATGCATGTACGATGTACATATGTATGTACATACATGACATAAATCTGACTTAACTATTGGCCGTCCATGACGGAATGTGTCGCGGAATGTTTCGGTTCCACTCGCGGCAGAGGATCCCATCTCGGAGTTACCCTCTCGGCTCTCGACTGACCTTTTCGGGGCGACGCGAACGACTGTGCCGAGCCCAGTGGGCAGCAGACACCCCGGCTCACACAAGGGGTGTTGCATGGGCTCTTCAGCGCCTGAGCCACGTCTGCGTAGTTTCCATCCAGGTCCTGGATCCGCCTGAGGACAGGTGACGTCATTTAGCCGGAGATGGCCGGAGAAAACAATTTAACAACGGATATGACGTGATTAATGCTCAGCAATCCTTCACGGATAATTATGGCCGCCAGCTCGAGAGTAACGCTGCTGAACGTGCAGGTATGACGTGGTGCTGAATTAGGAAGCAAACACCAAAACAGGCGCCAGATGATATCTATTAGGAGGGATCACGATATAAACGACGCACAACTCCCATCCATTCTTCGCCTCTAAAGCCAGCCGCACACTGCGCCATTCGGTTGCGATATCGCTGCGACTCCACCAGCGACACGGCCAAAACGCAATCACCGTCAAACAAATAGTGCTTCCTAGTGCAATAAACTAAGTTGGGAGTAACGGTACGACACCCAGATGACAAAATTTTAGGAGTGGTCCAATCCCTTGGATGTGTCCGCGAAAGAATCGCGGAGCTATCGCGGCCGAATGGCCTAGTGTGCGGCCGGCTAAGAGCGACACTTACTTGCAGACCCCGAGATCGCCGCTGAAGGTGGTACATTTCCCGAGCGCCACTGGTGCCGCCTTGAAGCCGGCGCTGGTGCGTCTCCGCTGCTGAGTGCTGCAGGTCTGGACAGCCAGCACGACCAGAGCGCACACAGCGACCACCCTGTAACAGGAGACGGAGGAGTGTCACACACGGCACAGAGCTGAGCACGCACCACGACCGCGCCGCGTGCGTCCAACGCACCTCTCTTCCGACGTCAATTCTCCAACGTTCCAACGTCTTCCAGGATCGTCTCCCTAGATCGGCCACGTATCCTGCTGTTCTCTGAGTGTTAACTCCAGGCTGAGTGTTAACTCTTGCGATGTCAACAAATCTCCTGGTTCTGTAAAATACTTCTTTATTTTGTATTCCAGTAGTGTTTTGAATTGCGTTTTGTTATAACGCAATGTAATTCGTATAGGTATAGGACTTTGGAGGGGCGCAATTTCACGACATTTCCACACTACTGAGTGTATACAGGTGGGGCGATCATTTAATATTTAAGATCATTATCATTATTCATACCTATAATGCCACACTTCATGTGTACACCCAAAACGGTACCAAATACGTTTAACCATCCGCATGAATACCGCTGCGCATTCATACTATAATGGCGGTGAATGAACATGCACATGCACACAGTCATGCTATTGTTAACTTTCTATTTATGGCACAGGCGTTGCTTAAAGCACATATAGCAGGAAATCGTGACCATAGTGGGAGTATATCATTCAGCATTATACGGATTTGCAGCACATGATCTATCTATTTAGTTGAGGTTACAGCGGCATTAGCGAAAAATATGTTTAACGCTCTCAAGAACCAGATTGTCTACTCGTTCCAAGGTCGTAAAATAGCCGCTCTAAGAATCAGAGCCGCCATTTGATGTTATGGCCATGGCAGAACACGGATGTTGTTTCGCAATCTGCGCGTGAGATCTCTCTGATTCGGCAGATACGGTTGATTTACATTCATATTTCACTGGCTACGTCTAACTATGGAGCGGAGGCTTGGTCGTGTCGTTTGTTGAGATACAGCGCGAGCATGCACAATGGATTCGAAGACAATCTGCTTATGCACGAAGCACGAATATTTGTTGCATGACCAAGGTAAGCGATGTTTTTACATACCACATGCATTGAGGATGGTCGATAACTTTAATCGTTAATTACGTCTTGAAAACAGTGTTTTGCATTACTGCGCTGGCTAATCGAATAAACGAGCTATTAGTTGCTATCAATGATTAACGAGTGATGTCGCGCCTTTGGCACACGACATGCAGTCATTTGAGAGGCGAGAGCCGCTATGTTTTGCGGCACTTTTGATCCGGCATCCAGCGGAACAAGATGAACTCAACAGAACCATTTTGCAAAGTGAGCTTCGTTCTTTGTAATTCAATAACTAAAAACCATATGTAAAAAGTAATGAAATCAATTATTTACAAGGTCATTTGTCAAAGGTCTGCATTAGGCGGATATGTTCACTTCATGAGCGAAGCGGTTGCTCAAGCTATCCGTCTTGACCTTTGCCGATATTCATTTTAAGTTTCAGAGAAAAGTTGAGTTGGTAGCGATGATCTAAGCTTGCATTAACCACAGTTCTTGGTCCTAAGAATAACAACTTTAAGTCATTGATCATTAAAGTCATTATCGTGGCTTGGGGTTTAATCGTCTAACGTAAATTAATTTTAAAGAAATGGCCAAAGATACCCTCGTCCTAGCCCAACAGTCAGTTTTGTGTTGCAAAAGTTGTCTGCTAGGATAAAACAATGAGTTCTAGGTTTGGAGGCGTGAAGAAAGTCCTGCGAAAGTGCTGGTAAAGGAATCGGTAGTAAAAGGTTTGAAGTCGACTCATTTTAATTCAATCACCGTATGCTTTATGTTAAAGCTGTCTCAAAAGTGGACTGCATGTTTTACACCCGTGAGCTACGGATTGTGTAAGAGTTCAGCCTTCATTTGGCTTCATTGCAGTTAAAGGTTGATAACACCCCGATGTCTCGCTGTGACAGAGTGACGGCCATCAAAGTTGACGCGCGCCAATGACGACACTGAGACAATAATACCGTGATACCCCATTAATTTATGATAAATCTTGTTAATGATCACAAGGAGTGATAACTGGTCACATGGGTTCAGATGCCAGATGACGGCTACGGGATTCAGACTGCGTGTTTGTAGCGTGAGTCACATTGGATCGCGTTACATTGCGGAACACAGAGTCATTCGATTCGCGGAGAGGAAATATGCCTGTGCCCAGCAATGTCTTAATCAAGCATCTGTAACTGGTCACGCTTGCTCCAAAAGAGGAAACGTTAAGTGGTGACGACATACCATTTTTATTACGATACATGCATCGTGCAGCTAAAGGAATCCTTGCTTTCTTCAAAAGGCAGTGATAATTATCAACCACGTCAGGTCTAGGCGGCTACTGTTTGTCTCGGTACGACCATCTGTTTGGAATGGAAGTCAATCAGAAGGGTGATGATTGCTCCGCAATCATCGCAACTGTGTTCGACTGAACGCCAGTTGATTGCTAATTAGCATAAAATACATATGGAGAAATGATTGAATATGCCCCCCCCCCCCATAACGAAACGTGTTAACTGAATTAAAGGGAGTGTGCCTACTCACATTGGTCATGTGGAGTTGTTGACACTAGTCTGTAGAACATATTTTTCTGAATTTAGCCATGTACTTCATTTCCCCAGAATCACTTTAGTTGCTGAGATATTCCAAAAGTCGCCAATCACATTCTGGCAGAATATTAATTATCAATAGTCGCCAGAGAGCTTTCGGCAACTAGAACATTGCTCTTAAATTACAACGTCTAGCATATATTTGTTGTTTAGCATTCTGCAGTGCGCTCATTATAGGTAACACATCTTCCTACTTCTGTTATTATAGTGACGTCGTTTATGAGTTTTTGAAACAAAACAATGCAACCAGGAATATAGAAAATTCAACTAAAGGGGCTCCAGACGTGAATTTTATCGTAACCAATAATCAAAGCTTACCGTAATACAAATATATTTGACATTTCAAAAGAGTAGGCACACTCCCTTTAATGTCAATATCACTATTACAATAATATCACTATTACAATATAACTATGTATTACCCACCAAACAAATACAAAGTGATTGTAAATAAAACTGGGACATTGACATCTCCTCCATCTGTTATACACGTAAGCGCGAGAGGCAAAGAACAAAGAGGGAAATGACGCCAGCTTACATCAATATCATCCTTATATTACATTATGTTGAATTATATTATGATTATCACACAGCAGCGGTTTGATAATCTGAGCGATATTGGCGTGCGCCTGTGCGAGGTTCAGCAGTCACGACTCAGCACAATAAATCCCCATCAGGGTCACTGACTGCAGGTAATACCCGACCCGGAGGGGGGGGGCAGAACTGCAGTGTCGGTGGCCCGTGGTCGGTGGAGATCAGTGGAGATCAGTGGAGACCAGTGGAGATCAGTGGAGATCGGTGGAGAGACACCAGCACGGAGAGTAGATCAGTGTTGCCATTCACCACGGCTACATAATTCCCACCCCCGGACACAGGGGTAGTCACATAGCTCAGACCGTTCAGGTGACTTTCACAAACATTTGGCAGCTGTGCGAGGTCTTGGCGACGATTTTATCATCTAATGTAATAGATTGATAGAAGTAAATGACAAATGGTAGAGCGTTTGTGGTATCATGCCTTTTTAGCGAGGTCGTCAGCTTGGTTCAGAATGCTGTATGAACCAGTGTTGCCTTATAGACCAGAGAAGAGCATCATTTGAGTCAAGGTCTGCTCGGAAGTATATTGGAGAAATTCGATAGCGTCATCATGCATTTGTATTCTGGATTGCAAATGCTACCCATATATTGCCCTTATGTTTTACATAATCGATATAAGCATAAAACGAACATTAACAGTGCTACCTTGTCGAAGAAGAAAACAAAACACTTAAAGGGAGTGTGCCTTCTCTTTTGAAATGTAAAATATATTTTTATTACAGTAAGAAGCTATTGGTTTGATCATTGGTTACGATAAAATTCACGTATGGAGCCCCTTTAGTTGAATTTTTTACTTGTATTCCTTTTGCATTTGTTTTGTTTAAAACTCATAAACCGATCGTCACTATAAACCGAGACTATCATGGGTGCCCAATACCCAAGCCCAACCCAGCCGAACCCCATGAATCTCAAAGACCACAGGCCCGGAGACCAGACCCGCATTCAAATTCATAATATTGATACCCAGAACCATTGGAGCCCACTTCAGATAAGGCAGATAATTATTTTCACAAAATTCGCACCATAACCTTAGCGAAATTTATTTTGTTTGTGTCCTATATCATATTAAAAAGCATATTACCTGGTTAAACACCTGGTTTGTTCAGTAAAAAATAACTATTAGCGACATTATTCCAAAATTGCCATACCCATGCCCGCCCATAACTCCATGAAAAGTCAAAAAATGCATACCCAAAGCCAGACAATTGGATAGAATTGAACTGGCACCCATGGGTGCCACCCAGCGATGATAGTTCCTCGCCTATAAACAGAGTAACGAAGATGTTGCCTAATGAATGGCGAACAAGACGATAAACAAACCTATACAAGCAATGTATGGGTTTTGTTTTCACAGGTAGCTATGGCCGCTGCGACCCCATTGGCCGAGTTGTCTAATGACGGGCGCCAGTACTGGAATTACTACACAAGAGCATCGGCGGCCTGTGGGTTGGCCTATTAACTGTCGGGGGGGGGCCCGAATCGGCCCCCTTGAGATTTTTTCGCGTACAGTTCATCCATAACTCAACCAGAACTTTCAAACTTGCTGAATTTTTCCTAACATCTCATTGCGCATCGAATGGTGTAATTTGTTTCTAAATTAAAACCATTAGGAGGGGTCCAGACCGTTTATTAGGGGGGCGTGTTCGGACCGTTTTAACATAAAATCTTTGCATGGTTTAGACACTCGTGGATAGTTGTATATTGAGGACTTTGTTAGCAAAAAATCACACATCGGATAGAGAATTGATTGTTCTTTCAGTGGCTCTCTCGAAAATTTTTAAAAATTTTGGAATTTTTGAAATCAAAATTTTCTTTGAAAAAAACTTTTTTGTTTTTAGCAAAATGATACCAAGTTTTTTTAGTTTGCATGAGGTTGAAAAACCGGAACATATGTAAAGAAAACAATGCCAAATAATATGTTTTGAAAGTTTCAGGGCGGATATTTTCTAAATATTTGATTGAACTGAATGTAGGTCAATGCTACCTTCGAACATAAATATTGGTGAAAAATGAAAAAACAATGGTTTAACGCATTACATCAATACAATTATTTCAGTATCATGTCATCTCAGGCCCTTCTTGATAAAGAGGATACAATTTTAGTGAGTGACCTTTTGAAAGGTCATTCAAGGTCACAAACACCTTTTTATTAATAACTCGTGACACGAACAATATAGAGACTCGTAATGGTCTCAAAACGTTTGTCTTGTCAATACGTATCTTTGATATGCAGTTTGACCTACTTATATCACCTTGTGACCTTGACCTTGAACCTTGACCCGGGTCAAATTTTCGAATTTGACAAATTTGGTATGATTCGAACGCAATGTACGAGATAAACACAATGGTATCAAATAAGTGCTCTATATGTCTTTAGATAAAACGTTTATTAATGAAAAACTTTTGCTAAAAAAAAAAGTTTTAACTATTTTATTGACGCTCTACAGCCTAAACCGTTGACTCTGGGGTCATTTCTGATGGCAATACATAGCGTAAAGAAATTAAAACTGCTCTCGCAGTCCTTTTTTGCGGATTCCTCCTAACTGCCATAGTTTCCGAGATTAATGAGCAATGTTTTCTGAAAATATATGTTTAGAACAATGTGTATTTTGATGACGTCATTTGACCTTGAAGATAGTAACCCAAGGTCACCAAAGTTTCACAAAATAGAGTTTCATTGTTGACCCTAACTACATACTAAGTTTCATGTTCGTAGCTCTTATGGAAGTCGAGATCTGAAGGGGGCCGAATGAGCCCCCCCCCCCGACAGATTCGTATACTTTTCATCCCTCCAGGAATAGGGGTTAAAGGATAGGCGGGCGGGGCACCCCAGGCTGACAATTTTACAATATAATTGAAAGAGAACTACTGGTGGTAGCGCAAAAATTGGCTACCACACAATTGTTCCACAAATTGAATTGAGAATAATTCTAGGCAAAAATAATTTTTTCGTGCAAAAAAAATGAAAAGTCCTAGAAATCATCTGCATTCAATTTGGAACATTGTGGTGGATAAACATGATTACTCTACGACTAGTAAGTTCCGCTCAATATATTGTAAAATGTCAGCCTGGGTGCCGCCCGCGCTATCCTTTACAACAGGCCGCCGACTGCTCCTTGTGATCACCAACATGGCCGCCGTCATTAGAACAAGTATTTCGGCCATATGCGCATTCCATCTGCTATAGAGTCAGTGGTTTGTTTATAGATATCAAAGGGCTCTGTTGGCAGCTGTTATCAGTGCTCACGAGATGTTTTCTATTGGCCAGAGCTAACAATTTAATGCCTAAGTCGTTGTAATTTAAGAGCAATGCATCTCTAGTAGCGAAGCTCTCTGGGACCTATCGATAATTAAGTACTGCCAGTATGTGATTGGGACTTTGAAATATTCTCAGAAACTAGTTGAATCTGGGGAAAATTAAAGTATATGACTAAAATTCAGAAAAATCTGTTCTACAGACTAGTGTCAACAACTTCACATGACCAATGTGAGTAGGCACACTCCCTTTAAAGAAATGATTCACTTTTCTGAAAGTTGTCAAATATATACATCCGCTGTAGTACAAAACATGAAGTATGTGCTGTTAAAAACGATGGTGATTTTTGTTTCTCGAAAAAGTCACTTAACGTTATGTTAAAAAACACAATTACGTCATTATTGAGCTATGGAGAGCTATATGTATGCTTTTCAATAACGGCCAAAGATAACTCAGTTAAAAATAAATACAAGAGTGAAACATTCCCTTTAAATGACCAAAAATGCCGCCCCTCAAACCCTGTGGAATGGGCTAACTCCTTCCTGGACTTATAAGTCAGAAGTATACAGAAGTATACTTCTGTTCCTGTGCCAATGATGGCTGCTCCGGGTCGAGTACGCCACCGTCAAAGCCCGGTGACCCTCGCCCAATAACCGCTCGTACTGGACGCATCACAATGTTAATATATTTCCGTTATACCCGCCTGTCTGTCAGTTTATAGTTGATATAAAGGGTATGCTGAGGTGGATATTTTCCCATGCAGCAGTGCAGTTCCCCTTACGACATGCGTGAATATCAAACTGAAGATTTGTATGTCATAGAAACCTGACAATATACATTTTCTAGCCATGCCCACCCAAAAACTGGCACAACTAAATAGGTAACCTACCCAAGATCATAGAGGAAGAGGACGGGTACCTGTAAAATCACGTATTGACCACTGACCAGGTAATCAGAGTGAGTAGCTTTCTTTAACAGCGAGACTCAGCTCCGGTGTTAACATGGCACGTCCTCCAGCATCTCCCGGCTCCCGCATCAAACACCACAAAGAGCACTGCCCTAATGGCCGTGATAGTGTGACACTGCCGGGGCACGCCAAATCTGGCTCCCCAAACGACCGTCCTCTCAACTACAACTGGCGGAGGTTGCCACTAGGTGGCAGAGGCCACATTAGCCATGTTATTCCCTGCCAAGGCGAATGCAATTCATGGTGAGTGAATCATAGGTCCCAGCTGTTTTGAATTATATATTTGGTACAGCAACTGAGCAAGTTGCGTTTACCGATTTGAATACAGACTGAACTATGCAAAACATTTCATCTGACCCCAGTACAGAATGAATACAGTGATGTCATAAGAATGATTGAAATATCGTGTCGCAAGTTGGCAGACTGAGCATTCTTCGTTAAATTCCTCTGAAACAATGACGTGTCCTGTCGGCGGAGCTGACTCTGCTGATGCAGCACACGGAGGCCAGCTACTGTATGAAGGCTGGCCCCACCTCTCCCTGACCGCTGGCGGCGGGGCGCCCGGGCTTACTCCGAAACGTCAGCTGCCATAAACGTCCTGTATCCGCCATGAGAGGATAATACTTCACAGGAAATGTGTGTTGTGGCTCCAAACTGTCCAGTTCCACCAACTGTCAACCGCACTGGGTCATGGTCTGACAAAGTGTTCTTGTAGCATGCTGATCTTGTAACATAGTCTGCATAGTACACAGTAAAAATGAAAATATTGACTATAAGTCAAAGAGGATGTTTTAGACCTGCTTACTTCCCCAATATCTGTTTCTATTCAGGCTTAAGACAATGCGATTGTGTGCATAAAGTTGTGCACCACTAGTNATGCAGCAGTGCAGTTCCCCTTACGACATGCGTGAATATCAAACTGAAGATTTGTATGTCATAGAAACCTGACAATATACATTTTCTAGCCATGCCCACCCAAAAACTGGCACAACTAAATAGGTAACCTACCCAAGATCATAGAGGAAGAGGACGGGTACCTGTAAAATCACGTATTGACCACTGACCAGGTAATCAGAGTGAGTAGCTTTCTTTAACAGCGAGACTCAGCTCCGGTGTTAACATGGCACGTCCTCCAGCATCTCCCGGCTCCCGCATCAAACACCACAAAGAGCACTGCCCTAATGGCCGTGATAGTGTGACACTGCCGGGGCACGCCAAATCTGGCTCCCCAAACGACCGTCCTCTCAACTACAACTGGCGGAGGTTGCCACTAGGTGGCAGAGGTCACATTAGCCATGTTATTCCCTGCCAAGGCGAATGCAATTCATGGTGAGTGAATCATAGGTCCCAGCTGTTTTGAATTATATCTTTGGTACATCAACTGAGCAAGTTGCGTTTACCGATTTGAATACAGGCTGAACTATGCAAAACATTTCATCTGACCCCAGTACAAAATGAATACAGTGATGTCATAAGAATGATTGAAATATCGTGTCACAAGTTGGCAGACTGAGCATTCTTCGTTAAATTCCTCTGAAGCAATGACGTGTCCTGTCGGCGGAGCTGACTCTGCTGATGCAGCACACGGAGGCCAGCTACTGTATGAAGGCTGGCCCCACCTCTCCCTGACCGCTGGCGGCGGGGCGCCCGGGCTTACTCCGAAACGTCAGCTGCCATAAACGTCCTGTATCCGCCATGAGAGGATAATACTTCACAGGAAATGTGTGTTGTGGCTCCAAACTGTCCAGTTCCACCAACTGTCAACCGCACTGGGTCATGGTCTGACAAAGTGTTCTTGTAGCATGCTGATCTTGTAACATAGTCTGCATAGTACACAGTAAAAATGAAAATATTGACTATAAGTCAAAGAGGATGTTTTAGACCTGCTTACTTCCCCAATATCTGTTTCTATTCAGGCTTAAGACAATGCGATTGTGTGCATAAAGTTGTGCACCACTAGTTAAGCCAAGCACAAATAGTGATGTGTTATGATTCGCAGAAGTCGGGGGATCATGAGCGATCGGCCATTGGGCTAGTCAGGTGCCATATAAGTCGGTTCTCTCACTATCTTGGCACGAGCGCGGTACCAGTCAGGGAGAGCGCCGCAGTCGCCTCCGCGCGCCAGCCTGCACTGTTTGCCGACAGTGAGGTGTGCCCAGCCTGCACTGTTTGCCGAACGTGCAGGCAGTGCCCAGCCCGCGACTGTGGCGGACTAGTGAGGTGTTGTACCAGCCCGCGCTGTTTGGCGGACAGTGAGTGTGTGCCCAGCCCGCAGCTGTTGGCTGGACATTGAGGCGTACCCAGCCCGCGCTGTCTGGCGGACAGTGAGGCCGTGCCAGCCCGCGCTTGTTGGCTGGGACTGTGGGCGTGCCCGCCGCCGTGCTTGGCGGACAGTGAGGCGTGCCCAGCCCGCGCTGTTGGCGGACAGTGATGCGTGACCCAGCCCGCGCTGTTGGCGGGACTGTGAGCGTGCCCAGCCCGCGCTAGTTGGCGGACGTGAGCCTGTGCCCAGCCGCCTGTTGCGGACAGTGAGGACTCGTGCCCAGCCCGCCGCTGTTGAGCGGACAATTGGCGTTCGCCCAGCCCGCGGCTGTTGGCGGACTGTTGAGGGGTGCCCAGCCCGCCGCTGTGGCGGACAGTGAGGGCAGAACACCACGTGCCAGCCCGCCTGTTGGCGGACAAGTGAGTCAGTGCCCAGCCCGCGCTGTTGGCGGACAGTGAGGCGTGCCCAGCCCGCGCTGTTGGCGGACTGTGAGGCGTGCCCAGCCCGCGCTGTTGGCGGACTGTGAGGTGTACCCAGCCCGCGCTGTTGGCGGACTGTGAGGCGTGCCAGTCACCGAGCTGTAAGGCGGGACTGCAGACCAGACAAGGTTCCTCGCCCCTCGGTATCAGCTGGCCGTCACGGGACATTCTCGAGAACACTGATAAATCACAGACACGGCCGACATGGCCTTACTGGGCTGCCAGAGAGAGCGCAGCTCTGCAGGGTGCGAGTCCATTGTCACTGAACTGCCTAGCCTTGATGCTCGCTAAAAACTACACGACAGCAGGGAAAAAGGCGAGGGAACGTAGTGGATTTGTGCACTGATTGACAGAAAGCCTGCTGAGTGCTGATAAGGAGTTGCTGTTGTGCTAGACGTGCTTCTGCTATCTGTGGAAGGGATATCATCATAAGCACCGAATCAGTTTTGTTATGCGGTAACAGCTATCGCATATCAATCAATGCAATACGTATCAGGGTTTAAAACTGCGATCGTCAGTCAGTGTTATCACCTTTCAAGTTAGACGCGTGACTTGTAATGTGCTGAATATGTTGTTAGTGTACTAACACACGTGACTAGATGCATCGACCCTTTTCTCTACACACTGTTTGCTATTTAAATTTGTGATATTTGTCTGTGCCACTCCGTCGCTGAGGAAGCTAAGCCATGGCTTCAACTCTCGCGTGACGCTATAGAAATAGATACACAACCTGACGAGGCATTCGCGATACTAATATGTTTTGCATAGATAGAGAAGGCGAACGTGACCTCTGCATTCAATCAGGGCTGGTGGCAACAAGGACCTGTCCTCGACACCAAGCCACTTGGCACACGCCACCAAACACCACTGCTGCGCAACACGCCAGCCGTACAATGTCAGTGCTGCAGGCTGAACCTCCGATACTGTGGAGAGGCCATGTCGGCGGGACTGTACTGAGCCTCAGATGCTGGGGAGGTCACGTTCCGGCCTCCACCCGGCCGGGGATCCACATCAGTCACACCGACCTCATCAGAACACATATCAGTCACAACGACTTAACCAGAACACACATCAGGTCAGGACACAAATCAGGACACACATCAGAACACGTATCAGGACACACATCAGGACACACATCAGGACACATCAGTCTCATCAGAACACACATCAGTCACACCGGGACTTAACAAGAACACACATCAGTCACACCGACTTCATCAGAACACACATCAGGAGACACACATCAAGGCATACATCAGGACACACATCAGGACACACATCCGGACACACATCAGGACACACATCAGGACACACATCAGGACACACATCAGGACAAATATCAGGACAAATATCAGGACGGACACACATCAGGACACACATCAGGACACACATCAGGACACACATCAGGACACACATCAGAACACACATCAGGACACACATCAGGACACACATAAGGATACACATCAGGACACACATCAGGACACACATCAGGACACATATCAGGACACACATCAGGACACACATCAGGACACACATCAGGACACACATCAGGACACACATCAGGACACGCAGCTGTGGCTGGTCGCGGTTCCCAGAACAATCTCAGCCCGTCACATCACCACTAAAAGCACATCATCATGTGAACCTCTGCTCAGCCTGCGTCTGACACTGCATCACAGCCTCTGCAGCGCGGCGGTAACGGCGGCCGGTAAACGTGGTAAGTGGTAATCCGTGCGGCGTGGTGGTAACGTGTGCCGTGTCCGCGGCAGCGTGCGGTGACGTCCACCTGATCAGCTCATCCACCATCATCAAATAGCCGCGGGGAGGTTAGGCAAGCGAGACCTCACACACAGACACACACACACACACACACACACACAGCCGCTGACATTGACAAGGGCGCCGTACGTGCGTGGCTCGAGCCAGCTCAGGATAATCTGCTGCGTCGGCCGGTTTGAAGATTAGCATACGCTTCCGAGGCTTTTAAGTCGAGTAGAAAAACGTGCCGGTTTTGAGGAGCACTTACGTCACGCATTGACAGACGTTGATTCTCTGTACGGCAATACGCGAAACATCAAAGTGTTAAAACATAAATATTGATATTTTGATATTTTTCTGTATTATCTTAAGCAGCATGTATGGTATTAAATTGATCAAGTCTGATGTTAAAAGATGAATTCACAGCTGGTATATTTCGAACATCATTTTCTTGGAAATTACAAAACAAATGCATATACCTACTTATTTTGCAGTTCATTGATCGTTTTTTCCCTCCACTATTGGAACCGCAGCATATCGTGCGCTTTGGTTTAAATCTGTTCAACGTTGAATACCTCTCGTTGAAATTTGAATTACCTCTCAACAAATCGCCATCACCAAATACGTCGCCGTAGCGGCTCAAGTTAGTCCGCCGAATCATCTCGGCTTCCTGAAATGTTTGTTGATTGATTAATAGGAAAAATGTAATGTGAGAATGCAGATAAATGCCTGATGTGTGCAATGTAACCACTACTGAATACCTTATAGATATTGAAAACTCATATGGAAAACACACCATTTTTCAATGAGTCAAGAACGCTACATAGATTGTCGTCCGGGTCTGACTGATCTGCCGATTTCGATGCACTTTTCAAATGCTCGTTGATTGTTCACAACAGTTTGAAATATACTCGCAAAAGATAGACTGCACGTGCACGAAATATATTGCATACCTTCGTGATAAATAACGATGTGGAGGGGGGCTATAGTTTTAGCTCAGACAGTGAATTCGTTACCAAGCAACTGCTGAGTACCGGCCGTAATAAGCGTGCAACGCTTATCAACTTTGACTTATTAAATAAACTCGGCTATGGACATTTGCATGCAAAATGTAATTGGATTTACTTATAAAATGAGTACTTCTTCCCATTTCAAATGGTAACTCCATTTTTGTGGAAAAAAGGCTCGAGGAGATCAACACACTCGCAAGGGCCTGCAGCCATACACTATACAGTCTACATTAACATGTGGGTCTTTAGTTTCAACACAGATTGACGTCCTCCAGCGTCATTCCAAAGTTAGTTGTACATCTTACAGCTCTGTTTACACATTTTAACAACACTTTTGTATTAATCAGTCACGCTTAAGGCGTTCAATAAGATGGTGCATGATGAAGAATTAATAGGATAGATACAAACACGTATATTTAATTGGATCTAGTTTTAGCATTAGCTATTAATATGCAATTTGACATAACATTTTGAAAGAGATTGATGCATTGATGCAATAAATATAAAATATTCCACATATATATAATTCGCACAAAAAAAATCGCTAAAACTACGGTGTTTTGTTGTTGCAGGATTTATTGAGACTTCAGTATTTGTTCCAAAACTTTATAGAAACGCTTCAACACTGGATTTAGGGGCGTAGGAACCCATTTAAAGTTGGGGGGAAGTTAAAATAGATTGTATAGTAAATTTTGTTTTTTAAAAATTGAAATTTTTGTGTCAAAAGTGTTATTGTTGCAAATCTGAGATAGCCATTTTGTAGAACTTGTCATTTTACGTGTTTTCAATTTGTATTTGCAATTTGCTTTAAAACTAGCTTTTTGCGATTTTTCCAACATTTAGCCATTTTCGACCAAAAATGCTATGTACCTACTGACGTCATTTGAATCGGTATACCTAATTTTATTCGACGCAACTGCTAAACTTTTTCATAGATAACGTAAAATTGATGTACGCTAAGGTATACCAAGTTTTACATCGACATCTGCAACGCTTCGGAAGTTATTTAGGAAAAACCGATGGGGGATCGGATCCCAGGTGGTCGTGGGCTATGCCTCGTAGTTTTGGACCAGGTATTGAGACTCAAAAGTTTGGGGGGGCGTTGCCCCCGCTCAAAAAGTTGAGGAGGCAGTTGCCCCCTGCCTCCCGGCTCCTACGCCTATGACTGGATTCATTATAGTTTTACTCTTTAAATGTTACTTCCGTTTCAACCATTGTAGCTGTAGTGAGGCTAACGATTGACACAAATAACGAAATGAAATGATCGGCCAACGGCGGGAGCGGCCACAGCCCACAGATGAAGAATGTCTCTGATGGCCAGCACCCTGTAATGTCCTATCTAACAGCGGCGGCTCCCATCACACGACAGAAGGTCTCGGAGCGGTGAACACTGTCCAGTGAATGGTAAGCAGTCTATTTCCATGGAACTCCCAGCCGGGACGCCCGCTAAGTGTTGGTCTGTTTTCCATTCCATGGTCACGCGACGCTCTCAGCGACCCAGATGAGGCCGTCGATAAACGGCGCCCGCGCTCTGCACGTGCACCGTGCACACACCGTGCACAATGCACGGTGCACGGGGCTCCAGCTGTCCACAGGGCTTTCCTCGAAGGGATGGAGCGCCGCCCCAGGAATGGAACATTGGAACGTCCCATGTGCCGGGTTATAACGGTCAGACAGGCTGACTGCGATACTCCACTCAATGGACTCAGCTGTCAGGACAGAGAGCGGACATGCTGTGGTGGTGTGTTAACCGGCAGATTGAGATTCCCACAGCGGGCAGATCGGGCAGATCGGGAAATACGTGGGGTAATGTCCGGGAGTCAACGGCCGAGATCTGGGTGTCTTGGATTATACGTTCTGATGAACTATTGTGCTGTTTGTCGGCGAGTTGGCTGTGGCACCTATTCGGATTTGTTATGTTGAGCTAGCATACTGGTCGACTGACTAAATATAGAGCTGAAATACCATGTAATAGCATTTCTTCAGAAATATATTGACCTCTTAACCTGAAGACCATTTGGGAATTTAGTATCAAATATGCGAATTTAATTTTATTGAAAGTGATTAGATTATCTTGCAATAGGAGTTTAACCATCAGAATAGAATTCAAAGCAATATTAGAGCAATCACTTTGGAAAAACCCATTACAAGCCAACGAGCTAATAAGGCGTCAAGCGCGGATTCTTGAATGGAAGAGCTGAGGTGAGGAAAACCACGATTATTAGGCTTATTAGCATTTATATATATTATATACATATATGATATAAAAGTACCTATATTGGATTGATGATTTCGGAAGAGGTGTATTTCAGCAAACCATTGTTCCCTTTCTAACCACTGCTAAAAATATATCTTCATGTAAAAAAATCTTCCCCACGGCAGAGCGCATGACTCGTTCCCAAAATCTCTGTCGGGCATACGCATTGCGCAATGCGCATGTATATTGTATGCGCATTGCACTCAACACGCAGCATTGTCCCCTTTCCAGTAGCGCCCTCCTACTGCTGAACCCTCCAGGCTCCACGCCCGTGTACCCGGACAACATAAAGCAGGCTTACACTCTGCGGTGTCCAGATAACTCTGCCCTCTCTGCCTTGACCCGGCAGGTGCTGGTGCTGGGCTGACGACACCCCGCTCCCCACGCACAGTGCGGCACGCAGGCGACTCTCGGAGGGGGGGGGGGGGTGCACGCCAGGCACGTCAGACGTGTGGCTGGGCCGCACCAGCCGAGGTCACGGCCCGAGTCGGTTACTGTCTCGTAACGTGCCACTCTGGTCTGTAACCGCTTTCATCTCTACTTCTCCCGCTGGCTGGACAGTGAGGCGGGACAGGGGAGAATAGGCACACTCCTTCGCATTATTCATTTTCACGTGTCAAACCGTCCCACACAACTCAGGCGCAGTCCCACCTTCTGCCAGTAGGGAGACGTAAGCTTATCTGCGTTCACTTTGGCATCTGGTCTGGGGAACAAAGACGACTGCTCATATATGCGAAAACCATGTTTTTAATTCTTCATATCGTATAATGGCTCACTGTTCGTCGAACCTCCAGTCACAAGTGAGCACGGCCGCCCTAAAATAATGGAATGTGTATTTCCAAGTTGTTCTGGCCGTTGCTCATCTGCTAATACCAGATCCTGCAAATGGCGCTGTGGCGCAGGTTTCCTAATGTCAAAACATCTCCGCGGCGGAACCCACAGACAATGTTCGTCATCCTGAACCCGGCGGCGCACAGAGACGGCCGTGCCCGCCGCTCGTGATCGGAGGATCAACCCGGAGTTCCGGCACCGGCTCTCACGCTGACGTCACGGGTCCCGCCCACTGACGTCACTGGCCGTTCAGCCGAGCACGACGGGTCTGCGGGGTCAGACAGCGACGGGCAGACGCGTGCTATTCTACCCCGCCGTACAGGGTGATAACAGGACCGGCTGGGTGGCAGATCCGTCTCGTATTATCGACAGACAATGGCCAGGTGTGCGCCGTGCGGCTCTGCGACCTTGTGGTGCCCTTCTCTCCACCGGTGTCGGCGATGACGCCTGGGGGAACCCGTCGGACGTGGGAGGGGTTCCCGACTCTGTGTCCGGTCCCCGGTCATTGTGGGGCTGCACAGATGGGGACTTTGTGGTCGGCCGGAGCTTCAAAGCTCGCTGCAGCCTCCCCGTCCCCTGTGCCCACCTGCAGCGAACCATCAACTGCCATCGACTGTCCGGCTGCCCGGCGGAAACTAAGTAACAGCGGTACGGTGTAGGAGGCTGACAGGGCTGTCACTCACTCCCGCCGAGAATGATTGGGAAACAGAGAGAGCCATTTAGACACATTATATCCCCATCACCGCTTCTTTGACTGGTGGCCGTACAAGGCTGTTAGGCGCTGAGACGCGCTTCGGTCCCGGGCCTTCTCTGTCAAGGGGAGGCTGAGAGGGCCGTTTGTACCAGCATCACGTGCAGTCGAACACCGCAGCTTAAAAAGCGGAAGCTCGACTCGGGAAGTGATTCGGAGAGCTGGGACTATAAGGGTATTCGACTGTTAAACTGTATGCATTGGCCTTCAGCCTCCAGCCTTCACAAGCGTAAAGCTTCAGCCTTCATGAAGATGCGATGCTTAGCTGTGAGCTTGATTTACCCTAGTGGCTGTGTAGGTACGTCCTCATATTTTATTTTACATTATTTTATTTTAACTTTTCATCAATAAGGGGTCAGAGGTTCCTTTTCTAACAGCTCAATGATACGACGTTCATTCCTCATGTGCTTATACCGACATCGGTTTAACGGGAAAATAAACTCATCCAATCTTCTATCTCTCATACATTTGTCACAACATCACTAAACACCGACCTTGGCAAGCCCCGTGAGCAAGAATAATGGTTCAGAGCCCATGCCATAAAGCCGTGGATTCTGTCTGGGCTCCATTTGACACGGACGCTTCCATTAATACTCGTCCCTTTGATACAGCTGTTGATATGTCTCCTGCACTGCACGGCTCTGAGACCGTCCTCAGATCTCGTATGTAGCGCATTCTAAAGTCTCTCATCGTCCTCGCCGGGTCCGCATGCAGCAAACATGCACAGGAAAGTTTCCACTTTTGACCTTGTCTGGATCACTTGTGATGTCATAAGACATTTAAATCATTACAATCCCCGTGAAGTTGTAATACAACTAGACAAGCTTATGCACAATATTGTAATTTACACGCTCCTCGCACTCGCAAAACCCGCTGAGCCGTGTCCGCATGCACCGAACCTGCACACAAAAATCTCCACTTTGACCTTGTCTGGATCACCTATGATGTCATAAGACACTTAGACTAATCAGACTCAGTGAAGTTTAAGTGCAAAGTTAGATAAGTTAATGCACTATATTATATTTTACACGCTCCTTTGCGCTCACTAAAGCCGCTGTTTAATGCAGAGGGGGCTGTATTTACCTCGACAGCGGCTTTGCGTGAGGTGAAAACGTTTCATTGTGAACCGGAACAACTTGTATTCCACCAGCAGAGGTACAAAATACATTTTATTTGTCAATATTATAATAAATCTCGCGTGAACAGAGGAATCTTTGACTCTGCACTTTGCACCTCTGTGGTAACAAATCCCCTGCCACATAAACAAACCCGCCTGGTCAACGACCATGAAGCCTGGCATCCTAAGCCGCGTCTTCCTCATTATATTCATCATGGCCGGATTAGCTGCTCTTCCAGACACAGGGTGTGCCGGAAAGCTATCAAACGCCGCGGCTGTCGGAGCGGGCTGCACAGTGCACACATACACAGCTGACACTGTGCACTGTGCACACATCACAGCGCACATAGCACAGAGTATTCAGCAGCGGCTAACGGCACGTCGTCACCTGACCCCGCGTACCGGTGGCCGGCTGGTGACACCTGGCTGACATTGACACTGTCAGCCGGCAGACGGACGGCATCTGACTGCCTTCCGGGGACCAGATGGAAAGCGTCTGACCGCCTTCCGGGGGACCAGATGGACGGCGTCTCACCGCCTTCCGGGGACCAGATGGACGGCGTCTCACCGCCTTCCGGGGACCAGACGGACGGCGTCTCACCGCCTTCCGGGGACCAGATGGAAAGCATCTGACCGCCTTCCGGGGACCAGACTGACGGCGTCTCACCGCCTTCCGGGCACCAGACGGACGGCGTCTGACCGCCTTCCGGGGATCAGATGGAAAGCGTCTGACCGCCTTCCGGGGACCAGACGGACGGCATCTCACCGCCTTCCGGGGACCAGACGGACGGCGTCTCACCGCCTTCCGGGGACCAGACGGACGGAATCTCACCGCCTTCCGGGGACCGGACTGACGGCGTCTCACCGCCTTCCGGGCACCAGACTGACGGCGTCTCACCGCCTTCCTGGCACCAGACCAGGGCCTATTTTAACATGTTAACGGGGGGATTTGTCCCCCGCAGTGCCATAAAATCCCCCGTGGACGCAAAAAAATCCCCGCAGTCGACGGTAAGAAAAACGCGTTGAGCTGTCCCAAGGACCCGACGCCACCCCCCCCTCTCCCGCCCCCTCCCCACACCCCCGGGTCAACAAACATTTCGTGACGAAACAGAAACGATGTTTTCCCCAAAAGCTCTTGGCCTTAGATCCGCCAGTTTTGGAAAATCCCTCGCCAGTGAAAATACTTTAAGGAAAAGGCCTTGGACAGACGGACCGGCGTCTAATCGCCTTCCGGGCACCAGACGGACGGCATATGACCGCCTTCCGGGCACCACACTCCGCGCGTGACTGGGAGTGACCTCCACCGCCTGCCGCCGCCGCGGGCGGTGTCGTCGGCGCGACCGAGAGGTGCCGCCGCCGTCCTGCCGCCGCCGCGGGCGGTGTCGTCGGCGCGACCGAAAGATGCCGCCGCGGCCCGTTGAGCGCGCTGCACCCACAGCTGCACCATGTCAGCCGTAGCAGCAGCAGTAACCGCAGCAGCAGTCACTTAGACGGCGACCCGCTGCCGCTACTGTCGCTAATGGAGCGCGGTGCAGTCTTCTGGTCTAATGTCGCGGCACTGTTCACCTGATGTTGGGTTTTCCAACGACTTCTGCAGAAGGAAATTTTGAGCAAACAGCCGTGGATTAAGGAGTGTTGCAGCAACAAATCCTAGTCGGGTATATGTTTTTGTAAATGAAGCGACCGTCAGGGGCGCAGCCAGGGGGCACAGGGGCACGTGCACCCCCCCCCCCCTATTGGGCCGATCCCGACACTAAAAATATCGGCGACGTCCCTGTTTTTCGACCACTTAGGGACCCTGCAAAATGTAATGACCTAAATCCGAGGAGATACCTTCTTGCGCCATTTTTCGGGGGAGGGAGGGATTTTACCGAGGCAGTCTCTAGGAATGCCGTGTCCCCCCCAGTTTTCGAAGATCTGGCTGCGCTCCAGGCGACCGTTCTTCAATCTCGTTAATTTATAGGCGAGATATTGTCCGATTGCTAGTCGCACGGCCATACCACAGCAGGATTGCAGGGTACCCGTTGACAGCAGGCAGGGGTGTTTCATCAGAAGCTATCGCGGGTGTGTGACAGCCGTCCGTCATCGCGCTCTCACGCTGCCGTCCGGCTCTCCACGTGGCGACATCGCTGCCGATCACGTCGTCGTTAAGTTTACTCAGACTCTTGAAGAAACGCTCATCACTTAGCACAACATGCAGTGGCAGACACGCAATGTTTGCCGGCCAAACGATGACTCTCGAATAAATCCGATTGCACTGAGTAAACCCTGTGGGCGGAAGACCGATAACATGCTCTGTAAGCCACCCAAACCAGAGCTGTCTGAAAGGTCACAACTCTCTCAAACTCTATAACCTGATCACCTCATGTAAGCCTCTTAGTGCTGGATTGCCCGTGAACTTGGAAGTCAGCTGTCATGGTCGGGAACAATGCCGGTCTGCGATCTGCCACAAATATTCTCGTGCAGTGGTTTGCGTGCCACCCTCGCACGTTTTTCGGGGATGAGAGGCAAGATTAGCGTGTTCCATCATTTATCATCAGCTGCAGCGGCGATGGCTTTGTCTGAGGAAAATGGTCAAAACGGCTGCCGAGCGGCGCTCATCGTATTTTTTTTTTCTGGCCACTTGGGCATCCCGTAACTGATGGAAGAAATTAATGTTCCTGGTTGAAATATTAAACCGAACTAATCTCCAACAAGCAGGGGTGGAGTGCAGAGGGGAAATATGAGTTCGTTGACTGGGCTGGAACGGTTCCACTCCCTAATTGATGACATTCGGCGAAGGCTATAATGAACGAACCAACGGTAGTTTTCGACAGAGGATGACATTTTCGAAGTTAAAAATATTACGGTGAGCACAGTTGAGGGTCGGCAGCACAAGGGAACCCACTCAATCCACCTCAACATTATTGATATTGAACAGTAACAAATGCATACATAATCGTTTTTCCGGCTTATCCTGACAGCGTTAATTTGTTCATTTTTATCCTGACACGTTTATGCTGACATTTGTATTATGACATCAAGCGAGTCAGGATAAATTGAAAAGATTCTTCGTGACGACGACAATTTTGGTGAACCATTCAAACACGCATTCTGTGGCTATTTATGAATTGAAATTCTTCAAAAACCCCGCTTATCTTGACATTTTGTCAGCATAATGTTGCGCATAAAATACTTCATGCTTACATATTTGCTTGCATATTTTGCAAGGAAAGGAGATAAAAAATGTTTCTGATGATACTGACAATCGACCATGACACATAGTTCATTTCATTGCAATTAAAAATGTCAGGATAAAACCTTTTATGCTGAATTTCACGGACGTGAGTATAAATTGAGATCTGGACGCTGCCCATCAAAATGCACGTGTTTCAATTTATACTGACATTTTTGTCAGTATAAATTAAAATTCTTTGAAAACTGCGCTTATCCTGACATTTTGTCAGCATAAAGACAGAAAACGAGCACAATGCATTTCTAACCAGCCGTCATGACCGCATGTTACCGTATTCGTCTGCAGAACAGTTTGACTGCGGTCAGTGTCTAGGGCTGAATCGACCGTCCGTGTTTCGCGAATATGTATATATATGTATGAGGGAGAGGGGCTCGGCAAGTCCCAGATCTGCTAGCATAGTGGAATCACAGGTCTCATGAATATCCCTCTCAGGAGAGGTCGGTACACGTCTGTATCGTCTCCGCGGCGTATAATCCAGCTATGTAGCCGTCTCCCGTCCGGCATGAGATACAGCACCGACTGAGAGGGAGCACTCAGAGTCTATCTACATTCTTATCTTTTTGTCCAGATTGAGTATTGGTATTCTCTTATTTTTTACATGCACTTCAAGTTTATATTATTGACTCTTATATAACATTTAAGTAATTGTATTATGATATTCTCACACTTCAGAATATGATTCTTCTATTCAGTTAGACTTCTACATTTCATGAGATTAGATCTTATTACCACTATCTCTAGAGTATGACTTCTATTCACTTCAGAGATATTGACTCTTATTCACCTTTCAGTAGTATATAGACTCTTATCATCTACGTTTCTAGGTATCGGTATCATTTCTACATCTCCGTACAGAATATGATCTCTACCACATTACCGAGTGAGATAGATACTAATACACACTTGCAGAGATAGTAGCTCTTCTTAGTCATCTAATCACTCCAGAAGATAGACTCTACAACACTTCTACTATGAATACGATCTTCTAGCGATTATTCTCTCTATTGTATGATGGAACTCTACACATTTTGAACAGGGTCTGCCATGATGGTAATCAACACCGAGTTTACCGTATTTGCTACCAGCAAGTCATGTCTTAGCCTTTGGAAATAAGCGAACAGGCTGACAAGCCTAGTTTTCCTATCTTGCATGTATACCAAGGTGATGTGGACATGTGTTGAGCACATATTTATGCACTTTCGTTAAAGCAATCTTAACTCCAGAATGCTATTTGTTATGGGTAATTGTGAATTAAAAGCCACATGGGCGCCGCCAACACTGCCTGGGGACACACTGAACTTTGTCCGCAGTGATTTTCATCCATCCCAATATATGATCCCATATTAACGTACTCGTGCACTCGGATTTGTCCCTAGTAATTTTGAATGATCAATAGTCAGTGGGCAGTGGCGACGCCATTGAAAAGTCAACGTGCCTTGGTAACAGTTAAGTCATTATGTAAAAACTAAATAGAGCAGCTGATCCATCTTAAAATGATGAACATTCTGTACATGATGTACGTCAGAGCTTCAGGTGTTGTGCTGTGCTCAGGTGTTGTGCTGTGTTGTGCTGTCAGATCGACCTGTCAGACTTCCCTGCCGGCCCGGACTTTCCATGATGATTAGTGCACTAATCATCTTGTCGTGTGCTGTGATGTTCAGTCGGTTCTAATGTGGAGAAAGCGGGCCGATGATCGGTGATCTGGAGAGAGCTCATGACGGTGAGATCTCGAGGGTGAGATCTCGAGTCCATGAGGGTGAGATCTCGAGTCACTTATTGATAGCATTCCCATGGCACTGCTGATGGTTTATGTACAGTCGGTCTATTATGTATCTTCCCTTTTTGAGTTTCTAAGACTCATCCAATTTCTTTTCTGTGTACATGAAGGACTGATACAAGGGAACATGTGGTACCTACCTGGGTAGGTACCACTTGTTCCATTAAATCAGACCTTCATGTACACAGAAGTGAAATTAGATGAGCTTTAGAAACTGAAAAAGGGAAGATACATAATAGACTGACTGTACATACGTATAGGACGTAGGTTAAAGTTTATAGATTGTACGGCTTATTTGGAATAAGTGCAATGTTTTTTCAACAAAGCGGAATGTTAATTCAAGATCGTGGTGGAAATTAAAATCAAAAGGCTTTGTAAGTTTGTTTCATGTTGATGCTTTCATGTCAAGCCTGCTTTTCTAGAAATTCTCCCAAGGTGGCACTATCCCTTTAAGTTACTCAATATTTTGCAACACATAAATCATTTATATGGACCAAAATCACTGGCAATGCGGTTGACAATTAGTTTGTTTAAATTCCATAGTAAATTTTCATTTAAATTCTAACTAATGAAATGCATTATTTTGAGCACACTCAGCAACTATTGAGTCATTGCTCATTGCTTCGTTAAATCTTCGCTATTTGACATGACACCTTTATCAAATCCTTAGCTGTATTTGATAGACAGGGAATATTTCAACACAGTCCCTTATAAGTGCATCAATAAGTTCCATGGAATTCGCGAGCCTTCATCCACCAGATAACGAGACCATTGAGGCGTGGCTGGACAAACCGCATCCCTGTCACGTGACAATGCGTGGCCCATGAGCTGGTATTCATCCCTGTCACTTGACAATACGTGGCCAATGAGCTGGTATTTTTCGCTCGCGAAGGACGGGGTGTGTGCGGTTTTTACGTCAGCCCCAGCCTTGTCTGCTATGCACCGCCGCTGGTGAGCGGTGACAGTGAATCGATAGTGAGCGGTGACAGTGAATCACTAGTGTGATTCAGCCGAGTCACCGTTCGATGGGCTGGTCAGGGGATTGCGAGACGGTCATTCTAAAGGCAGGCTAATTGGCGAATCTTCGGACGTCCATTAGTTTGAAGGTTCGGTGCTCAAGTGCGGAGTAGGTATACGGCCGATGTACCCCTATCTCGGCATTGGTGCACTTATGTATGAACATCACAAAATAACTTGGCCTAAGTTGTACATTACAAAATAACTTGGCCTAAGTGACGCCTGAACTAGAAAGGAAACGACAGAATTGCACTTCCCTGATGAGAAAATATAGCTCATTTACCATATCCCGTGCCTTTGTCTTTTGTAACAAAGCATTAGGCGCTTCTTAATTTGGAGCATTGCTTAAAATGATGATGTCAAATTCCCGTTACAGTCTAATAATGTGGTGACGTTTTTACAGTAACGAGGTCTTTCGCGGTCACCTCTCCGTTTAATGCTGACGCAGCGGAGCTGTGCATTTTTCTGATGGAAATCAGATGGATATGCAGAGGCCAGAGACATTCCGGTTTGTTGGCTTTGCATATACCGCTCCTTGCTCGGCGATCTGCATCATTGGAACACGATCAGCCTGCCCTTGGCATTGACTCCGCTAAAACGTTATATAATTTAACTTGACAGAAGAGAAAGTCGAAAAGTGTGGAAGATGCTCCAGTGACACCTAAAATGAAACGAGTTTTACATTACATGCCATGAAGTTTGTTAACAAACCTAGTGATAGGCGATGAGATCATGCCTGCAAAGTGCAACGAGGTTTAAATTGCAAATATGAAACAGTTATAGGCACTGAAAAATTAGTAATTACGTCAATCACAAAAAAAGCATAATGTTCATTAGCAGATAAATGAGTTATGTCGATGATAAATCATTTAAATTATTGTCATGGTCTGGTGTTGAACAGATCAAAGTGACGAAACAGTTCAACAGTTGTGCTTGAATCAAGATTACCTTCGGAACCGCAAAGAGTTGACAGCAATGTAGTCGATTGTACTTTGTCATGACTTTACACTAGTGACGAATAGTTACAAGGACTTCAAGGCCACGTACCGCCAACACGATTTATGTTGATACTGCGCTTGTAAACCACTTATACCTATTTGGCAAGTTTGATTACAACTAGTGTCACTGACAGTCACATTATTTGTCCCTTATGGTAACGACCAAGTCTGCACTCCCTTGACGTGCTGTATCGAGCGAAGGACTTTAAGTCCGGAAATATACGTTAAAGCTTTAAGACATGCGCCTATGTGGTGAAGCGCGTCTGGAAAAACACGTGTATTCTGAGTTCTGACACACCGGCCCAACTCAGCCTTCCAGTAAAAGCCGGTCCGAAGGTTGCTTTCGGTGCCTCGTCTTAACATGGAGAGAAGTCTATGAGTAACATAAGCTCATCATATTCAGATGCCCCTCGTGATGAATATTAAAAAGTTAAAACTTCACTTGAAATTGTTCGTTTCTCACATATCACCAATATCTGTAAGCAGTACAGCTAGGCTCTATAGTTCTGCATCCACCGTACCCCTGTAACACTCACCGCATGATGCCGGGTGTCTGGATACGACTCTCGGAACACTGAGCCTCGCGTTCTCACAGCAGCAGCAGCGGCGGCTGTAATTCACGCGGAGGAGTCGCGACTCTCGCGGAGCTCGGTCAGAGGCGGACTGCGCGCCGCTGCCTGCTGCGCGCAGGAGCTACTCTGACTCCAGCCACGCCGCCCAGCGGACCCGGGACCGGTCCCAGCAGGGTGGGAGGGAGGCTGGAGCAGCGTCAGACGGTGCCGGGCACCGGGCACCAGACCCAGCCCACCCTCCGCCGCAGCCGTCAACGCTGCCTGCCTGTCACAGCGCAGGGCCGGCTTACAGGGTGGGGTGGGGAGGGGTGGGGAGGTGGGAGTGGGAGGGTGAGATGGAGCACGCCGAGATAGCTCCGATACACAGAGGTGGTGATTAAGATATTTGCATGCTTAAAGTACCTTGGTATGGACAGTTGCAGCAGGATTGAACCGATATGAAATACAGCATATTATTAACCCTATTACTGTCGGGGGCGAATCGGTCCCCGTGAGGTTTTTCACGTATAAAGTTAATTAAACATTGAACCTATAATTTGTCAACTTAGTGACTTTTCCAACATTTCATTGCGCATCGCATGGTCTACTTAAAAAAAACATTAAGAGATGGTCCAAGACCGTTTGTAGGGGCATGTTCGGCCGTTTTGACCCAAAACCTTGGAATGGTTAATCACTCGTGGAGAGTTGTTTGTTCTAGAAAAGCAATAGCGAAAACGGATATCTGTAAATTATTTTAAAAAAAATCAGATGGCAATCTAAAAATTTGTTTTTTTACTTATTATTTATCTTAAAATAATTTAAGTTTTTTATTTGACGAGGTAGAAAAAAAAGTAAGAGAAGACATGACAATAAACATCTGGGGCATTCCACGACATTTCGACCATTTTTTATCCCAAATTACACCCTCACAAGTATTTTTAGCATTTGGTTAAGTCAAATGCAGTCTTTCGGCCTCCGAAAACACCTCTGCAATGTGACCCTGCAAAATGCCCGATGGCTATAACTCTATAACCCTGAAAGGTCAGATCGAGCTAATATTTCCAACAGCTTGAATTCAGGACCCAAGGATGAACGCATTCACCAATTTTGAAACAAAAAGTGGAGGGATGAGGGTGTTTTCGACTGGTCGAAATGTCGTGGAATGCCCCACCTGTTTAAAATTTAAGATTTGTATCTAAATATCTGATGACCTGAAGTCAGGTAAAATGCTAACCTTACATTATAAATATATGGTAAAGAACGCAAAATCATTATAAAACACATAACAAGTAAGAAAATATAGCCCTTGCTCATGTTATGATGATACAAATATGATGACGAAAATGTTAAATACAACAAAAACCTATGTAACAACAAAAAAACAAATGTTTGTTATAGCCCTGAAGAAGCTGCAAGGCAAAATATAACTTTTTGTTGTATTTAGCATTTTCATCACATTTGTATCAACATGAGCAAGGGCTATATTTCCTACTTTTACTCAACACAATGCTCATAACAGCCATCCAGTATATATAACAGCACATTATATCAATCCAATTATTTCAGTATCATGTCATCTTAGTACTTTTCCGATGACCAGGATGCAATATTTAGTCAGTGACCATTCGAAAGGTCATGCAAGGTCACAAACACTTTTTGTCCATAATTCGTGGCAGGATGACCGTAGAGAGTCGCAACCGGTGGACAAATGTTTTTCTTGTCAAGCCACATATTTTCCTATGCAACTTGACCGACTTATATCACCTTGACCTTGACCTTGGCCTTAATCATGGGTCAAATTTTGGAATTGACCAAATTGGTATTTTTCAAACCGCAATGACGAGAGAAACACGATGGTATCAAAATCATTACTCTATATGTTTTAGGTAAAAGGTAATTTACAAAAAAATGAAAAACAGGTTCGTTTACATCTGATGTAAACTATAGACAAAACCATTGACCTGAGGTCAGAGGCCTCTTGCACCAAATAATCTACCCGGATAAAAAATAATCCAACCCACCATGTAAAGCTACCCAGCCGGATATTTTATCTTGCACCAAGCGAAGCAGCCAACTGGTAAAGAGGCCTCTGTTCTGATGTCGTGATGGCGAAAGACTATTTGAATAGCTTTCCATTTTTTTCTTCAGATTCCTCCTAGCTGCCATACTTTCCGAGATAATGGCAAGATTTCCTGAAAAACATAATATTTTGGGAAATATGACCTTTAATGACGTCATTTGACCTTGAAGATATTGACCCAGGGTCATTACAATTTTACAAAGTAAAGATATTTGTAGACCCTACGAGAAAGTTGTCGAGAAAGTTGTATGTGACCAGCTGTCGTGGTACCTATCTGAACATAACATTTTATTTCGTGATCAGTATGCGTACAGGCCCTGTCACTGCACGGAGAACGCCGTGCTCGACGCAGTCGAATGGATCAGCCAAAACTCAGAAAGAGGAGAAATCTCATCAATCACTGCAGCTGACCTCAGCAAAGCCTTCGACAGCGTCGACCACGACGTCCTTCTAAGCAAGTTAGGATGGTAAGGTATCGACCTGGCTTGGTTCCGCAGCTATCTGGACGGCCGGAGGCAGCTAGTGAGAGGTGGCGAGACGATCCTGCCGGTTCGTTCCGGTGTGCTCCAGGGATCCATAGCTGGGCCGATCCTCTTCAGCCTGTTCACGAACGACCTGCACTGCCATCTACCGCACTGTCGAGTGATGGTATACGCCGACGACACCCAGCTGCTCGATCAGTCGCCGCCCGATCCTCAAAATCTAAAATCAATAAAAAGCGCGTTGGAAACTCTCTGAACACGATGGAACGATGGTTTAATTCAAACTCTTTAAAGATGAACCTCGAGAAGACAGGTTTAATTTTAATTTGAGCCCGCCAGACCGTGATCAAATCCAGCAAATTGTCACCTCAGCATCGCCGGGTCGGTCACCAAACCCTCACCGTCCATAAGACTGCTAGGCGTGACCACTGACCATTGACCCATGTCTGTCTTGGGACGTCTACATCAGCGCCAGATCGTCAGAAGGTGCAGTGCCCTTCTGACATCTCTTTGACCGGTTCCGCCACCACTTTAACCAGGAAACGCTAAAACTACTGATTGAAACGCACGTTTCCCCCAAAGATTACTTCGTTTCCCCCACATTCATACTGCATTTCGGTGTGAGGCGGAACAACCAAAAATCAGCTGGCCTGAATTAAAAAGATCATCAACTTCAAAGTAGCGAATCGTAACAAGGTGTGCGGCGTCGGAGAAGGGTGGTCCGCGCTCTGGCATCCTGGCTGGACCAAAGTGGAGCAGGTGTGCGGGGAGGGACCTGCTCAGAGTGTAAAAAAGCACTTCACAACCAGTTAGGTCCGCTGTCAATTCGCCGTATGTTTGTCTCTCGATCCGCGGTGTCTCGCCGGGCCACACGTTCAACCGAGGCCGGAGACTTAGAACTGCAGAGGTGCAAACTCTCGTCCACGCAGAGAGGGTTTCGCTACCGGGCCGCCGCGTCATGAACCGGCTGCCTCCGGCTGTCACCGGGACGACCGACACCTCTTTGAGAAAATGTTATAGAGTTGACCGCCTGTCGGCGATGTATTTTACGCGTCAATAAGCATTGACAGCCTGAGATCGGCGCTCGTATGGTTCCGTTTGCATTTGCTGTATCACCTTTTCATTATTATCACACTTTATTTGTATTTACTACGCTGTGCCACGCATTTGTGTGTATGCTGGCGCACATGACCAACAACTGCTTGTTTTTATTCCTGATGTATGTTTCTTTTTTCTGTGTTATTTTACTGTGTGCTGACGCTCATTCCTGAAAAGCCATGCTTGCGTGGCGGATTATAGAATCAACTGCATTCATACAAACATACAATATTGTGCATGAGTCTGTTAAATATTCATTTTCACCAAAAGACACATCTGAGGTCTCCTTAAAATGTTTATAAGGAGGCATTTTAAGATGATTAGTTTGACGCAAAAATGTTATAAAACATTTTAAAGTGCGTATTTAAAAACATTTCGCACAAAATAATCACATCGTTGAAAAGCGGCTAGGTGAGTCATTTAATTCATGAAAACGGTGTTATTTGAGCCCGTTTTCAAGATGTAGATATATTTTGCGTGAAATGTTTTAAAACATTTTTAAAATAGTTAGTAGTAGCGCGGTTTTCAACGCTGGAAATAATTTGTGAGAATGTTTTTATTTCTTCGCCCTCCGGCCCCGTAGGGCCGAGGGTTTAAACTTTTTTTCGCAAATTAGTCATCGTAAAAAGGCCTACTAACTAAAACGTTTGTACAACATTTTAATGTTTTAAAACATTTCGCGCAAAATAATCCATTGTAATAACGGTCTAATTTGATACAGCTGGATTTTAATTCACATCTCATATTTTATTTCTGTCAATTTTGATCGCATTCAATAATTGCATATAATCCGTATACAACTGGGACATTCCACGACATTTCGACAAGTCAAAAGCACCCTCATCCCTCACTTTTACACAATCATATCATATATCATAATCATTTACAATCATATATACAAAATTGGTATATATTATTATCGTGAGTCCTATTCAGCTGTGGCAATATTAGCTCGATCTAACATTAGGTTCTCGAGTTAGAGCCTCGGGCATTTTTACAAGATCACGCTGCATAGGTATTTTTGGAGGCCAAAATAACTCATTTGACTTACCCAAATGTCAAAAAGCCTTCGATGGCTAAATTGGCAATGAAACGGAGAATCTAATTCTGGGCTTTATTGCGTGAACTTGAATGACCTTGAACCCGTGACCTCATGCTTGTTTTCGTTGACCTCGTGTGACTCCGGTTCCACCTCTTATTTCAATTTTTCACTTTTGAAAATACTTGTCAATATATTGCCTAACAGCGCAACAAATAACAAAAGGTGCGTTTTTGCGCTAATTTCCATATTTGCCATCGATATACGTGCGTGTTTTTCGAATTACCCCTAAGGTTTTTCAGGAGTAGCATCCCTTTCAGGTTTTTAAGGAGTAGCATTTCGCACAGCTGTTTTAGCATCAATTACTCACTTTCGTGAGAAGTTATTGATTTTCTGGTCATCGTCAGGTCCAGTCACAAGATACGTCAAGTGAACCTTATCTTCAAAAATGTGTATGGTCGTGCCAAAGCCACTTTTTTCTCGAAAGATTTGAAACTTGCAGGATTTCATAAGGTTATAAGAACCTATAGCTCGTTTATCTCGTATTTTCTTCATCGGTGACCTAAGGTCAGGTCAATTTCCTGACCTCCCCATTATAAGTGAACGGTACAATATTACAATGCTTCCTATTCAGAGAATGTGTATTAGATCAGGTCAATTCCTTCAGAGTCATGCTATTTTAGCTCATTGCTGATAATCCAGGTGCAATTGCTGCTCAGTGGTCTCTGCAAGGTCATATGTGGTCATTTGTGGTCACCAGCATTGTTTTACTAATAACTATTGATACAATAAAGATAGGGACGATTAGATAACACCAATATGTTTTTTCTCGTCGATTCACGTCGCCCATATGCAGTATGACCTACCTGGGTCACCAAATGACCTTGACCTGAGGTAAAATTTATCAGTTGACCTAAACAGGTCACAAATAACAAGTGTCAAAGCGCATTGACGAGACAAACCCGAAAGCGTCAAAATTATTTTCCTATCTTTGTTAGGTGATATGTTATTCACGCTAAATAGCTTTGCCAAACATAACCTTTTTGACCTTTGGTGACCTCTCGAGCCTAAACTATTGACTTTATCTGAAATCGCGACATGACGACGATATAATTTGCTAACGTACTTACGTGGTCCGAATCATTAATCTGAGTAGATGCTGATATTCAATTTAGTAATTGTACCCACATGCAGTGTTCTCAAGTTACTAGAACAAAGTTGACGGACATCGAGTGAACGATACGACTGCCTGTAACGTTTAACACAACGCTATGCACCTTTTCTTCACAATCCACGACGTATAGTCGCAACGCTGTATAAACGTAAAATTACATTCTTTTTTTTCACAACGTTGTTAACGACGGTATCTGTTACCTGGTTCTGCTTGTCGTACGTACGTGTTTATCGAGATCTTAGGGGGCGGGGGAGGAAATCAGCCCCTGCAGTTCGTGCTCGGCGCGAACCCCCTGCAGTGCGTGGGTTAAAGATCTTTCAGCCAGAGGCGTCAGTTTCTTAAAAAGATTGGTAGAGACCCAATGATAACATTATATATTTTAATGTCGTTCTTACCATGCAACACCATAGGCCTAATGTTAAAATGTGAAATATTGGTAGAGCCTACCAGGCCAATAGAAAACGACACCCATGCCTTCAGCTATCGGAAGCTGTCAGCAAGGTCAGTCTCACGGTGGGTGAAGCGTGCGTCGGTACTCCGAGCCTGCTTCAACACTCCCGGTCAGGGGCGTCGTTGTCTGAAAATAATTATTGATACATTGTTGGTAGGGCCCTGGCCCTACCAGGCCTATAGGAAACGACATCCATTTGGTCCACTTAAATTAGACTAGAGAACTATCCCCGGAAGTGCGGCCTTGATTGGAGGCGTTACCTGTCTCGAGCGCCGCGCTCGGCACTTCCGCTGCTCCCAGCACGTCAGCGCTGCGCCTGTCATGGCGGCTGGCGCGGAATGACCTGCGGGCGACGAACAAAGGCGGGGTGACGGCGCCTGCTCATCAGGGCCAGGTGCGGACACGGTGACACTGTTACCTTCGGAACGTCCCAGCTAACTGCGAGGAAGTCAAGAAGATATTCCGATTAAATCAATATGTATACATGCATTATACATATAAACACACACACACACACACACAC